>BQNB010054600.1:0-39473 GCA_026074375.1 Tanacetum coccineum
GGCAAAAGATCACATGATGATGATTAGAGATTATGATTGGATGATGATCTCAAAGAAGCTCAAAGATCACATACAAGTCAAGCTAAAGCCTAAAGGTCTAAAGTTCACTGCTTCAGATTCACAAGATACAGATCAATGAAATCAAGCGTTTACGAGCTATACATAAGATCAATCTGAAGATTGAAGATCTTAACTTTAGTATTTTTAGGGGTGACCTCCCTTAGGGGGAGATTGTTAGATATTAGAAAAAGACTCGGTCACCCTATGTATTTTACTGTTCAATATAGCTCGTAGTTTAATAGGTAAACATATGACTTTCGGTATTGAACCGGGTACTAATACCCGGTGTATTGTAAGAACTATAAATACCTCTTCCAACTTTGGAAGAGGTAAGCATCTATTCATTTTACACACACTCTTTAGTGTGGTTTCCTTATTTCTCTCTTAACTACTCTCTTTCTCTCTAACTTTCTCTCTCTAGATCTCTTTAGATCTATACATGTTTGTGTGAATTCGGGAACCTACATCGCGTGTAACCATGTTTATTTATTTTTATAGTTGGTGTAGAGATTTGGAAGCTACATTTGAGTATCCATGTGAGTTTCATATCCCCTCTTTTCTTATGATTTATTGGGGTGGAAATAATGCAAAGTGTTTGGAAATGTTTTGATTACTATAATAATGTGTTATCAAAGATGCATGGACTATATGTGACTCTTGTATGTTGTATGCTACATGTTTTGTGATGTGATATTGAGAATTACGAACTAAGTCAGGGGGGATTACCTGTGGGTATCCATGGCCTGTTTAGTGGATGGTACTGTAGCCTAGCGAGCAGGAAGGTTACTTTGAGAGTATCTATGGCCTGGGCTAAGGGGGTAACCACAGGGACCTTGGTACGATATGAGATGTCTCGTGGTCGTTTGTTGGGTATTCGTGTGATTGATTGGATTTGCATGTTAGCCTGTATGATAGTTCATTTATTGTCATGCATTGTTTTCTTTATTATCACAGTAATTTACAGTTGGATTTGATTATCGTGTCTTAAACCTATGACTCTCACCAACTTTATGTTGACGTTTTAAGCATCATTTTAAGGTAATCATGTTGAGGATGTTGATGTTAGGAAGAATGGCTAGTGAGATCGTAGGCTTGCATGCGGAGTCACTCTCCTAGAGATTTATGTCTTTTGAATTTTTTGCTATTTGATTGTTCATTGGTTGTTAAGACTTTTGGGTTATGTTTCCTTGTGGTATGACTTTGCTATCATAATGCAAGACTCCTTTATCTTGTGTTAGATATTGTCATGATTGACTGTGTCTCATTTATTTATCTATTTCCTTTAGTTCTCTTTATTGTTGACACCATTGTGTTGTGATGATATCCATGATGTTACGCCTTGTGTTTCTGCCTAGGCGGGGTGTGACAGATTGGTATCAGAGCCTTTGGTTATAGAGATGTAGGTGGTTGAGCCTAGACTATAACCTAGGAGTCCTTCACGTAAATGCATGTTAGGGCTTAAGCGTTTAATAGTATAACTAGTATGCATTTTCCCCTTAATTACATGATTTTATTTCTTAGTTTTGGTAATTTTCTTCTTGCTATTTTGATTGCCTTTATCTGATTTAGTGTGCCTTATCTCTTGATAAATTAGCTATGCCTCCTCACTTTCATAGGAAGTTCCGCATGGGGGTTGCCATTCATAGGATGTAGGGGATACTATAAACCAGGAACAAGGGCTTGGGTAAACCGGGGTAGCCGCAAGATCCGTATACCGGTTGACATGTACCCATGCAGAGTTGAAGAGAGGTTGACCATAAAATTAGTTAAGGGAGAAGGGGTATTAAAGATTGAAACAACAGTGACTGCTAAAGATGGTACAATTACCAAATTTCTAGGAAAATTCCCAGGATACAAACCAACCAAGGGAGAAGAAGAAATTCTTCAGTTAAGATCAGTTTGGGATAAAGTGAATTATGACATATCCGACAGTGATTCGGATCTGGAGTCCACGGATAGGAGTGGACCTAGGGACAGTGAGATGGAAGATACAAGTGGTAGTGAAATTCTAATCAATGCGTGATTGCCCGCCTCTTTATGTGTTTTAAGATTTTAGGATTTTGTGATTGTTCGTCTTTGGTTTGGAATTTTATTAGGAATATTGATTTTGAATATTGGAATTCATTGGATTATTTTAATATTATGATTTAAGTGATTTTGAGTCATTTTCCGTATGTGGTGATTTGTTGATGTGATCTATGTGTTATATGTTTTGTTGGCATTGAGAAGTGTGGTCATAGGAGGGAGTACACTTGTGAAAGGGGGCATCTATAATTATGGTGGCCAACATAATTATACATGCGCCACAGCACATATGGACTTGCAAGTATGATTACGCGGATTTAATGTCAACATGTTGTTTGATTAGGTATGTATATTTATATATATAGTTATGATTGTATATTGATAGAATGGTCGGTTTAGAAACCTTTCCCCGTATATTGATAGAATGGGCGGTTTAGAAACCTTTCCCCTCTTATCTAATGTGCGTTCATACTATCTTAATCAAAATGGTTCGAACACGGACTAACGACAACAAAAATGGGCAACCCGGCATCACTGCCATCATTGCGCAACAATTGCAAAATATCATTCCCCAGATCATCACTCAAATGACAAACAACGTGAACAACGGAAATAAAAATAACAACAACAACAATGGGAATGGTGGGAACAATGGGTGTTCCTACAAGGGATTTTAGGCATGTGGCCCTAAGGAGTATGGCGGAAAGGTAGGTGAGATAGCACTTACCCGCTGGATCAAGAAGATGAAGAATGTACTTGACAATAGTGGGTGTTATGAGAATCAAAAGGAGAAGTATGCTACCAGTTTGTTTGTTAACAAGGCACTGACATGGTGGAACACTTAAATCCAGGCAAGAGGCCGTGAAACGGCAATTGGTATGACTTGGAATGATTTTAAGGCTCTGTTGGTGGAGCTGTTTTGTCCAAGTAATGAAATGGAGAGGCTGGAGAATGAATTTTGGAATCACAAGATGGTAGGAGCAAACCATGCAGCTTACACAGATTGGTTTCATGAACTGGCCAAGTTGGTTCCGCATCTGGTGACACCTGAGTCGGCACGCATCAAGAGGTATGTAGCGGGGTTGGCGCCTAAGATTAGGGGAATACTTAAGGCGACTCAGCCAACAACTGTCCAGGATGCAATTCTAAGAGCCGACATACTTACTGACGAAGCAATTAGCTGTGGTACCTTGTCAAAAAGTAATGAGAAGAGGAAGGCAGTGGAAGAGACTAGTAAATATGGAGGGTCATAGAGGGATAAAAAGAAGGAAAAAATAGGAGTGGGTTTTGTGGCAACAGCTCCTCCTAAAAATGACTTTGTAAACCAATATCCCAAGTGTACTAAGTGTTATATGTATCATCTGGAGGATGGAGTTTGTAGGCTGTGTTTTAACTGTCAGAGACCTGGCCATTTTGCTAAAGATTGTTGGGCACCATTTAAGCGAGCAACTCCTATGAATGCTGTTAGAATGGGTCATAATCGGAAGGCTTGTTACGAGTGTGGAATCCCTGATCACCTTCAGTACAATTGTCCTAAGTTGAACCGAGCGCCGGGTCAAGCAGGGAATCCATTAGCATTGGATGGAAATCATAACAACCGGAACAATGGGAATCGAGCTACAGGAAGGCCCTTCAATGTAAATGTGAATGCGGTGGAAGCTTTACAGGATCCTAAAGTTGTGACGGGTACTTTTTCTTTGAACGATCGTTTTGCTACTGTATTTTTGATTCTGGAGCTGATTTTAGTTTCATTTTTACTGAATTTGTGCCTTTACTAAATGTGAAACCTAGTATTATATCCTGGTTGTGTGATAGAAGTAACAGATGGTAAGAAAGTAGAAGTTGATAGGATTATCCGTGACTTTCCATATTTTTTAGAGTCTAGGAAATTCCCTGTTTAGTATAAATTTGATACCGTTGGGTCATGGAAGTTTCGATGTGATTATGGGGATGGACTGGTTGTCCCAGAATAAGGCTGTGATAGTGTGTCATGAGAAGGTTGTTGAAATACCGTTGGAAGGTAGTGGGATACTTAGGATTCAAGGGGAGCGTACGTTAGGAGTAGCCAAAGCTTTAATGAAAGCGAAGGTAGATGAACCGAAAGTGGGTGATATATCTGTGCTACAGGATTTTGTTGAGGTATTTCTGGACAACTTGTCGGGGTTACCACCACAAAGATAAGTTGAGTTTCACATAGATTTAGTTCATGGAGCGACGCCAGTTGCGAAGTCTCCATATCGTCTAGCGCCTTCGGAAATGCAAGAATTGTCTAGGCAGCTTCAAGAGTTGCAAGACAAGGGTTTCATATGACTGAGTCACTCTCCATGGGGAGCACCTGTGTTATTTGTTAAGAAGAAGGATGGCTCTTTTCGCATATGCATTGATTATAGGGAATTGAATAAGTTAACTGTTAAGAACCGCTATCCTCTCCCTAGAATTGATGACTTATTTGATCAACTGCAAGGATCACGTTATTTCTCCAAGATAGATCTTAGGTCAGGTTATCACCAGCTCCGCGTACATGAGGATGATATTCCAAAGACCGAGTTTTGAACGAGATATGGACATTTTGAGTTTACATTTATGCCTTTTGGATTAACCAATGCACTAGCAGTCTTTATGGATTTGATGAACCGAGTTTGTAAACCGTATCTAGTGAAGTTCGTCATTGTTTTCATTGATGACATTTTGATCTACTCTAAGTCTAAGGAGGAACATGAGATTCATTTGAGGATGGTGCTAGAATTGCTTAAGAAAGAGAAGTTGTACGCTAAATTCTCCAAGTGTGAGTTCTGGTTGCAAGAAGTGCATTTCCTTGGTCACGTGGTCAACCAGAATGGTATTCACGTTGATCCAAGTAAGATTAAGGCAGTAAAGAATTGGAAAGCTCCTATAACACCGTCTGAAATTTGATCATTTTTTGGTCTAGCAGGTTACTATCAGCGTTTTATCATAAACTTCTCTAAGATTGCTAAACCCCTTACTTCGTTGACTCAGAAGAACCAAAAGTATGTGTGGGGTGTGGAACATGAAGAGGCTTTCCAGACTCTAAAAAATAATTTGTGTGATGCGCCGATATAGTCACTTCCTGATGGAGTTGAAGATTTTGTAGTTTACTGTGATGCTTTGAATAAGGGATTAGTTTGTGTGCTTATGCAAAGAAATAAGGTAATTGCTTATGCATCAAGGCAGTTAAAAATCCACAAGAAGAATTATACAACACACGATCTAGAGTTGGGAGCGGTGGTGTTTGCTCTAAAAGCTTGGAGACATTATTTGTATGGTACGAAAAGTGTCATTTACAAGGATCATAAAAGTCTCCAACACATATTCGATCAGAAGGAGTTAAATATGCGCCAAAGGAGGTGGATCAAGTTATTTAGTGATTATGAATGTGAAATTCGCTATCATCCGGGTAAAGCGAATGTGGTAGATGATGCCTTGAGTAGGAAGGAACGAGTGAAACCTAAACGTGTACGGGCAATGGCTATGACTATTCAATCGGGAGTAAAAGGAATGATACTTGTAGCTCAGGGTGAGGCGTTCAATCAGGAGAACGTACTTGCTGAAAGGTTACATGGTTTAGATCAGCAGATGGAAAGGAAAAGAAACATAAGTTTGTACTTCATGGATTAAATATGGGTTCCGTTAGCAGGAGGTGTGAGAACAGTAATTATGGATGAGGCTCATAAGTCCAGGTATTCTGTACATCCTGGAGCGGATAAGATGTACTATGACCTTCGAGATATGTACTGGTGGCCAGGAATAAAGAGGGATATTGCTACCTATGTTAGCGAATGTTTAACTTATGCAAAGGTGAAGGCTGAGCATCAAAGGCCTTCGGGCTTATTACAACAACCAGAGATACCCGAATGGAAGTAGGAAAACATCACCTGGACTTCATTACTAAGTTACCTAGAACAAGGAGTGGGCACGATGCGATATGGGTTGTGGTTGATAGATTGACCAAATCAGCACATTTTCTGGCAATGCGTGAAGATTATAGTACGGAGAAATTGGCGAGGTTGTACACCAATGAAATTTTCATGCGTCATAGAGTGCCTGTGTTTATTATCTCATATCGTGATGCACGGTTTACATGACGTCTCTGGCAAACCTTTCAGAAATCCTTAGGAACGCAATTGGATATGAGCACGACTTATCAGCCTCAGACAGATGGACAGAGTAAGCATACAATTTAGACGTTAGAGGATATGTTAAGGGCGTGTGTGATAGACTTTGGTGGCAGTTGGGATGTCCACCTACCGTTAGCCGAATTCTCTTATAACAACAGTTATCACACTAGCATTCGGTGTGCTCCGTTCGAAGCACTATATGGAAGAAAATGTAGGTAACCCGTGTTATGGGCTGAAATTGGGGAAGGTAGTTTGATTGGACCCTAATTGGTATAGGAAACGACTGATAAAGTAGTGGTTATAAAAGAGAAGCTCAAAGCGGCGAGAGATCGTCAAAAGAGCTATGCTGATAATAGGCGCAAACCGTTAGAATTTGAGGTTTGGGATCATGTGATGCTAAAGGTATCGCCTTGGAAGGGCGTGGTTCATTTTGGGAAGAAGGGTAAGTTAGCTCCGAGGTATGTAGGGCCATTTAAGATTCTTGAAAGGATCGTTCCTGTAGCATATCGGTTAAGATTGTCTAAGGAATTAAGTGGTGTACTTGACACGTTTCACGTGTCAAACCTAAAGAAGTGTTTGACGGATGCTAGCCTGCAAGTGCCATTAGATTGACAAAACTCTTCGTTTTGTTGAGGAACCTGTAAAGATTAGGGACCGTGAAATTAAGAGTTTAAAACGTAGTAAGATATCACTTATAAAGGTTCGTTAGAATTCAAAGCATGGCCCCGAGTTTACTTGGGAGCGCAAAGATTATACGAAGTCTAAGTACCCCCAGTTGTTTGTTATTCGTGCTGATGAATCGGCTAGTTAAATCTTGGGATGAGATTTTCTAAAGGAAGGGATACTGTGACAACCGTGATCTGAGCAGGTTAGTAAAGGTTCATTTTAAGTGTTTAAGTGTTGTGCTATGTGATTTTATGTGTGCTAAGTGAGTTAATTATGTGCTTGATATCATTTTAAGGGGTATGGGCATCTCATTTTGAGTATGTTTGAGTTTGGTGTTAAGTATTCCATTTGTTCACGTTTAGGGCATATTGGAAAGGGAATCGGCGTTTTGCATGTAACTGCTACGTTAATACTTTGGGCATGATTAAGTGTTAAGCGTTTATGGGAAATGTGACATTTTAGAAATGAAATAAGTGAGTGAAATATAGTGTAACACCCACAAAAATCACAACGCAGCGGAATACCACTTGGAGTGCTACTTTCATATACACAGCCAACAGATCAAGATGAATGTCCTCTAAATGTGTCGTTTGAAAAGTAATCTCGTTGATTTCTTTGAAATTGATATAACATTTGTCCCATAATTGCATCACGATGAAAAGCTTGAAAATAACCCAACGAGATTTGATCATTTGTATGTAAGTAGAAATCCATAAATGAAATCTTGTAAATTTTAGACTCCATTGCACATCAAGTAAGCCAAGCATCTAATTCACCTGAGAAAAAAAAACATGCTCAATGTGTCCAACATTAAGTTCGGTGAGTTCATAGTGTTTTGTAAGTATAATTTAAAAATGTTGGAATTCCAAGATTTATAAAGTATGTGGATTATTTCCAATCTTATAATAATCGCCAAAAATGTAAAGCGGTAAAGTAAAACCAAAAAAGGTGTAGTGTTTATTGCTTCGCCGCAATATAATGAAAAGTGTTCAGAAATTAGTAATGTTCAATAAGTAGTATGGACAGTGAGATCGTTGATTTTCCAAAATGTATGGGTCTACTATAACAGATACAGTACCACATAAATAATATCTACTGTTGCGCTAAGCTCATGACACTGAAGCTCGAATCTCATGTACTGCAATTTAATGAAAATAAAAGGCCCGTGTAGAACGTTCAAAACCCGTAACACACCAAATTGTTCCGACATGTTTGCTTTGTAACCCTTTCATGATTTGTTTCAGTACAGTCGAAATAGGGAGTGCTCTCACCGAATAGGGAATGTCAATCCCAAATAGATCTTATCTGTTACACTCGCGCTTCCTTATTACAAGTCCTTCCGGTAAAGAATTTAACAGTTATGATATAATGGGCAATGTGGGTCTATGTTACCTTAGGGCCAATATTGTAAACAGGGATGCTAGCCAGAAAACACTGCGTGTCCAATAAAAATTATCTATTGTATTCGTAAATAGTTTGTCGTACTTAAATCCATAAGTAGAAAAGTGATGTGATTTGTAAAGATCAAGTATTGAGTTCGTAATGAGTATGTAAACCATTTCGTAAACGTGGTATGCCAATGAGTATGTGACAATAGTATGAATCCTAGTTTGTAATCACACATTGTTATAATTGTGTTTGTAATGATATTGCAAAATCACGTATGTAAAAGACTATTGCAAACGCAATATGTTAAACGAGTGTAATTGAGCATGTATTTCTCCCCGAGATTTGTTATAAGCAATTGTAAAACATGTGAAAGAGGGCTATAAACTCACATCGATGATGAGAAACGATTGGCGGGTATGTACACCTTGAGTACAAGATGAAACGCGAACTGAAAACGGCTCGACAAGATAGGTTGCTGGTTTATCCTAACAGTCTTTGATCATAGGCCTAGGATATATGTATCTGGGTTTCCCGATTGGATGGGGGGTTACATCAACGCGACACGTTGATAAAATTATTTAGATTTGATGTTGTAATGGTTTGGTGGTTGGTTAAATAAATAAATCAAAAGTAAACGCAAAGTGTGTAATATATTCCGTATATATTACATAATGAGAAATGACCAAGTATATAATTCATACCTTGAATCTATATAAACAAGATACACAACCAAAAGAATAACTCGTAAGCGTATATAATCATGACATGTTTCTACAACCAACAGGTGTCAAGTAAAATAAAATGGTCCAATTATATAATACTTCCTAAGTATTATATAAGAAAGATAATTTAAATAAAAGAAATACCAAATAATTCTCTTAGACAAGTGCCCATAATATCTCCTCAAATGGTTTATCAGGAAGTTCCTTTATAAAAAAATAAAACGCCGTTTTTAAGTTGGTGGATTACATATAATGAAAATTTCTATAACTCATAGTTACGTTTGATTTATCGGGTCTTCACGATTTAATAATTCTTAAGACATTTCAAGATAATAAATAAATGTGCATACAAAGTCTTTTGTTAAAAAAGTGGATTGAGTTTACTACGTCGATTACGCTGATTATTATAAAAATCTCGGCATGAACCCAATAGTCGTTTACTTTAACGTTTTACATTATTAACAATACGTTTTATTTATTTTCCCTTTTATTTAATTAATTATACTCATATACCATTGTGTGTATTTAAACCCAAAAACCACAATCCCCTTACACAGTTATTATTAAAATATCAAAACGCGAGCGAAATTAATAAATAAATTATTTCTTTTTAACCTATTACCAACATGTTAGATCCGGTTTAAATATAAATTTATATATGATATCCTTAATTTTTTATATATCATTATTTATATACACCATAGCACCCACGTGTGCGGTGGTTGGTTTCTTGTCGATATAACTAAACACACCTCTTATCATGAAGCTATTCTTGCACTATCCAAACCACCAAAACTACCCTTATTGATGTTAACAGCCATCCAAAAGCATCCTTTTCGGTTTTATAATATAAATCCAAACGCCCTAATTTGTCTTCTATCCACACCAGTCGCTACCCTGGCTTGTCGCGAACAGCCAACCCAAACGCACCCTAATCTATATTTCAGTCAATCAAACGCACCCTAATCTGTTCCCTTATAAACCAAAACGGCACTCTCTACGGATGTGCGAGCACAACAAACGCTCTTTTTTTTCGTGCTACACCACCACATAACGCACCCTTCTTAATGAGATATTATGCACCAGCCAACTAAACGCATCCCTAGGCTGATCTGGAGGGAAAACGGAAGAAGACCGCACCCTTTGTAGGTGCTTATGAAAAAAAAAACCAGCCGCAACTCCCTGCCGCACCCTATTTTGCATATGAATAAAAAACAAAACAGCACCACTTGCTGGTTGCAACTAATACATACGCAGCAAACCTTTAGGTTTCTATTCACTAGCCGCAGCACCCTTTTTTTGTATTTGTTATATATGTGGTGGCGGGATGGGGGTGGTGCTGTGACGATGAGGAGGTGGTGACTATGGTGTAGTGGGCCGGTTGTAGAGGGTGATGTCGGCGAGGGTGGTGTCGTCGTGGAGGAGATGGAGGCGATGAAAGTGAGGTGGAGATGAAGATGGTGGAAGATAAATGGTGTGGTGTGGAGGTGGTAGCAGCGGCGGCGTGGACTGGTGGTGACAACGGTGTTGGGTTCGTCGGATTTTGGCCGGAGCATCAGGTTGGTGGCGCCCGGATATTTGTGATGAGGCGTGTGAGTGTCGGCCTAGGGTTCTTATAAAAGAAAAAAAATTTATGGTCGTGTGTGTCAGTAACCGTGATTTTCCGCTGATATTATTAATCTTGATATAAATAACCCGTATATTATTTATAGATTTTTTACTTTAATATTTATTTAGGAATACTTTTAAAAACAATGTGTTTGACATCGTTTCTATTACTTTAGGGTGGGTTTTTTGTTGTCGTAAAATATCAACCAACAGGGGACTTAAAGGTATTTTTGTGTAATAATGGTTCGTGGATTCGGGTCTGACTCGTTTTTTGGACAAAGTGAAACGGTATGATTCCAAAATGCGAGAACATAAATTAAACCCTTTTTGCGCCATTGTTTTTCAAATCATTTTTCCTATAAAAATGAGTATTCACTCGACTTGTATTTTATAAATATTTTTATAAAATATATTTAAATCATTATTATTTATTTGGTATCATTGGGTGCCGCGAGTAAGCCTATTGTAGTAAAACATGAAACTTTAATTTTGAGTTTCGGTTTTAAAAAATAAACGCTATTGGATAAAATATTAACTAATTTATTAAATAATTTTATTTAATAAAAAGTGATAATAAAATATGAATTTAATTATTCTTGGGTCGGTACGCGTTGTGTTCAAAATTTTGCGAGGCTATTTTAGTCATTTTCTGCTTGTTTTCGTGTCTCGGTCAATAACTAAAAATTGTTTCGGAATTTTGTTTTACATCAAGTTGCTTTGAAGTCCGAGTTGTGAAAACGTGATTTAGTGAGTCGTTTTTGATAAGTCAACTTAGGAATAAAATCTATATTTTCTCGTTTTCAAGTCAAATAAGTAAAAAAAATAAAAATATATAAGTTTGTACTCAAGGTATGTAATAATAAATATGATTTATTATTGACAAGATGTCCGAAAATTTTTACTAGTTACACGGGTAATTGTTTTTATGTGACGATTTCAAAAGATCCAAAAGTCAATAAGAAAGATCGGACTGGGAAAAAAAAAAGTCAAATTTTTAAAATAGTCATTTAAAACTTCTGAAAATTGGCCGGATGTTACTGTAACACTACCCCTTAAAGAAATCTCGTCCCGAGATTTAATTTTTGTGTTAACCGATTGTGTGACCAAGAAAAGATTTAAGATTTAATAAACCAATTCTAAACCAGGCGATGATAACTTCCTTCAGCAAAATTTTGATGTTTCGACAATTCTCAATATACCAAAAATTTTGGCTAAGTTTGACCAGGATATTTAATCCATCAAAATGGGTATCTCAAAAAAAAATATATCATTACAAATCTTATGACTGATATAACCGTGTAAAAAAAAGAGTCTCTTAATAGTGAAATCATCAAAAATAAAGTGTGTCAGTGGTGTGTCTGTATAAAGTTTTAAATGTTCCATGACGGAGTCTCTTTTCTGCTATCTGTAATGTTCGATGATTTACATCAACGTGGCTTATGGATGTAAGTACCCAACTTACTTGGCAGTTCCAGGATGTATCGCGACCTAAGTCTTCGTACTAGTGGCCCGAATTGAATAGTTCGACTATCTGTTTCGTCGGTAGGTGTTTATCTGGTTTAAGGAGGGTTGCATTACCTATTGGATAAAGTTGTACCGGCTGGGACCGCTCCAGGACCCAACAGCAGCGACCATATCGTCAATAACTATAACAACTGGTGATGGGATGCCGAGAATGAGGACATTTCGAGAAACAGTATCTCCAGAATCAAGTTCAACAAATGGGAGGAGCTTGCGGAAAAGCTTATGCGATGGACGGCGGAATATGGTACTCAGTCGTTAGTTCGAAGATGAATCAACTCCATTAGCTCAAGTGTGTAACAAGTCTGTTAGTTCCACGAACAGTTCGTGATCGCGAGGATTAGCAACGGCAAAAGTAATAACTTAAGAATGTGATAAGGTAGCTCCAAGTGAGGCTTTAAGATTCTGCTGAGTGGCAAGACATGATTGTGTCTCTAGACCCTTTTAACGGATTCTGGTGATTATCGAGTTCAGGTTCATACTCGTGTCATATCGGATACCATTAAGCCCACTCATTTATAATTTATTATTTGCATAAAGAAGCGTCCCAATTTATGTAAATAATGAATTGATAAACTTATGGTTCGGTGATTTACAATTTCTTTATTTAACCGAAAAGGCGTCCCAATCCTTTTAAATAAGGAGATTATAAATCATCCTACTTAATAATTTCTGATGCAACACGCGTACACACAAAGTTTTCAGGGTGGTGAATGACATATCGATGCAGGTGCTCTAATGAGTATGGGACGAGTGTCTGAAACTCGTCTTTGGAGACGGAGAGCGAAACAATCAGGGGGAATCGACATGGAGGTTCAAGACAGTAATGGATGTACTCGATTTCAAAGGTAAATATGATAAAGGTCATTATGAACGGAGTCATCCTAAAAAATTATCCTATAATCCTCCTATACAAGTCCGCCCATACAAGGACTTGTAATACTTAGATCTCATACATAATCCATGCAGACAAAAAATTATGACGGCATTTCGCTAATACAATATTGTATAATAGTTATGAAAAATATCTCTTGGGGGACCATTGTTTAATTCAGTCTGGACCGAAGTGAGGGGACCTGTTGTGAACTCACAATGTCTAAGAGATGTTTGGTGTTTTATAAAATAACTCATATTTTAAATAAAATGTCACGATATACGCAAAGGGATGTAAGCATATATATATTATATATATGTATGTCATGTAAGCACATAATGCAACAAGTAGTGTAAGCACATAAGAAAGTAGTGTGTATGCACTGTGAAAATGTTTGATGTGATGCAATATTTGTGAAAACGGTTATAGTCTAGGGTAAAATATGCAACTAGTTCTTATTAACCTTGGGCTTGATTACCAATTTGTAACACCCCAAAAATCTACTCAACGCAGCGGATTACCACTTGGAGTGACTACTTCATAATACAACAGACAAGATACAAGAGAACGACCTTAAAGGTTTGTCGTTTGAAACAGTAATCTCGTTGATTTCTTTGAAATAGATAAAACATTTGTCCCATAATTACATCACATTGACAAAGCTTGAAATAACCAACGAGATTTGTTCATTTGTATGTAAGTAGAAATATCATAAAATGAAATCTTGTCAATTTTAGAACTCCATTGCAACATCAAGTTAAGCCAAGCATCTAATTCACTAAGATAAAAAACATGCCTTAAACAGTGTTCAACTTTAAAAGTTGTGTACGTCTACGATTAACATGACTTGTCCTGCTTGTAAGAAGGGATTCTCCTCATACTGGTCATGGCATGTTTGGGGTGTTCGAGGTATAGCTCTAATGAGTATACTTGAATGTTATAGTATCACGAGATATCCAATTGAGTATTCTATGATCAGTGATGGGATGATTTAGAGTATCATCCATCATGCTATATATATCGAAGACGTACCAAGAGTGGTCAGATTAGAGAATGAGGACACCAATGTGATTTTCGCGAGATTATCTCTCAACATAGCATCTGGTTATAGTACAAACTGTGGCCTTAATGTAGACTGGATAAATTCCCCACCTATTGCCCATTATCATGATACTGTTATATTTCTTGATCCCGGAGGACTGGATTTAAGGAAGCCGCGAGTGTATAAATAGATCTATTTGGGATTGACCATCCCCTCATTCGGGTGAGTAGCTCTCACTAGTTTCGACTGTACTGAAACACGAATGCATACATGTCGGAACAATTTGGATGTTACGGGTTTGAACATCTACACGGGCCTTTATTTGCATTAAATTGCATACATAGATGTCGAGCTTCAGTGTCATGAGCTTAGCGCAACCCGTTTCGAATTTATATATGTGGTGGTACTGTATCTGTTTATCGTAGTCATTCATTTTGAAATCACACGTATCTTCGAGCCTGTCGCCGTTGACTACTTATAATGAGGTTACATAATTGTCGTGATACTGACTCAGATTTTCAGTGGTTAGGTAGATCTACGGTAGAGTTATCAAATATATGATAACGATGTGTCCCCACAAAATGGTACAACACCCAAACCACCAACCCCTCAAAAATTATACGACAATCATGCGCTCCTCTCCAAGCTGCGCACCACCCTACCGACCTCTCCGCCCCGCCCACTAAGACCACCCCCCCGTGCATCGTTTGCGCCTTCTCTCTCAACACTATCGCGACACCTCCCCCCCCTCCGCTTCGCACCGTCCTCACTACTCAACCACCCCAGACCCTATCAGTTACACCAACTTAAATAAGTATCTACTGTTGTGCGCTACGCTCATGACACTGAAGATCGACTTCTATGTATGCATTTAATGCAAATATAAGGCCGTGTAGATGTTCAATAACCGTAACATCCAAATTGTTCCAGACATGTAATGTATTGCATTCGTGTTTCGGTACTTGTCGGATAACTAGTGGAGCTAATCCACCCGATTAGGGAGTAATGTCAATCCACATAGATCTATTTTATACACTAGCGCTTCCTTAACCAGTCTCCGGTCAAGAATTTACAGCTCATGATAATGGGCAATGGGTGGTTATGTTACTTATGCCATGTAAAAGGAGGATGGATAAACCGGAAAAACACTGTGTCCAATAAAAAATTAACTTTTTGTATTCGTTTAAATAGCTTTGATGTACTTAAATCCATAAGGTAGAAAAGAGTTTGATATAAATCATAGTTTAATTGAGTTCGTAATGAGTATGTAAACAATTTCGTAAACGTGTATGCAAATGAGTATGTGACAAAGTATGAAACCAAGTTTGTAATCAACCATGTAATTGTGTTTGTAATGAATTGCAAAATCAAGTATGTAAAAGATATTGCAAACGAATATGTAAACAAGTTGTATTGAGCATGTATTCTCCCCCGAGATTTGTAAAGCAATTGTAAAACAAGTGAAAGAGGGGCTATAAACTCACATCGATGATGAAGAACGATTGGCGGGAATGTACACCTTGAGTACAAGATGAAACGGAAACTGAAACGGCTCGACCAAGAAGTTGCGGTTTATCCTAACGGTTTTGATCCACTAGCCTAGGATAATGTATCTGGGTTTTCCCGATGGATGGTTACATCAGCGCGACACGTTGATAAAATTATTTAGATTTGATGTTGTAATGGTTTGGTGGTTGGTTAAATAAATAATTCAAAAGTAAACGCAAAGTGTGTAATATATTCCGTATACATTACATAATGAGAAAAATGGACCCCAAGTATTTAAATTACTACCTTGAATTATATAACAAGATACAAACCAAAAAGAAATAAACTCGAAGCGTATATAATACACGACATGTATTACAACCAACAGGTGTCAAGTAAAATAAAATGGTCCAATTATATAATACTTTCCAAGTATTATATAAGAAAGATAATTTAAATAGAAGAAACCAAATAATTCGACACGTGCCCGAATATCCCCAAATGGTTTATCAGGAAGTTCCTTTATAAAAATAAATGCATGTTTTAAGTTTGTGGATTAGATAAATGAAATTTCTAAAATCATAGTTTACGTTTGATTATCGGGTCTTCACGATTTAATAATTCTTAAGACATTTCAAGATAATAAGTAAAGTAGCTTTGTAAAAGTTTACTAAGTGTAGCGATTTATAAAAATCTCGGCATGACCCATTCGTTTATTTAACGTTTTCCATATTAACAAAAGTTAATTATTTTCCCTTAATTAAATCAAACCATGTTGTAAACCCAAACACATCCCTTAACAGTTATTATAAAAACAAAACGAAAATAATAAATAAAGTATTTATTTAACCAATACCACATTTAGATCCGGTTTAATATATAAATTTATATATGAAATCCTTTAATTTTTATTATCCATTTATATACACCAAACGCACCCCTGTGCGGTTTCTGTCGAACCAAACACACCCTTATCATGAAGCTGCCAAACCAAACACCCTTATTGCTGTTAACAGCCCATCCAAACGCATCCTTTTCGGTTTATACATAAATCAAACGCCCCTAATTCGTCTTCTATCACACCAAACGCACCCTTGGCTGTGGAACAGCCAACCCAAACGCACCCTAATCTATATTTCAGTCAATCAAACGCACCCTAATCTGTTCCCTTATAAACCAAACGCACTCTACGGCTGTCGAGCACCAACCAAACGCACTTTTTCGTGCTACACCACCAACCAAACGCACCCTATGGTTATTATGCACAGCCAAACGCACCCCTAGGCTGATCTGAAAACGAAGACGCACCCTTTGTGGTGCTTATGAAAAACCAGCCGCACCATTTTGCAAATGAATAAAAAAAAACAACGCACCCTTGCTGGTGCAACTAAACAAACGCACCCCTTTAGTTTCTATACACAGCCGCACGCACCCTTTTTTTGTATTTGTTATATATGTGGTGGCGGGATGGGAGGAGATGGAGGCGATGAAAGTGAGGTGGAGATGAAGATGGTGGAAGATAAATGGTGTGGTGTGGAGGTGGTAGCAGCGGCGGCGTGGACTGGTGGTGACAACGGTGTTGGGTTCGTCGGATTTTGGCCGGAGCATCGGTGGTGGCGCCGGATATTTAGAGAGAGGGAGAGAGTGTGGCTAGGGTTCTTATAAAAGAAAAAATGACTATAACCCTAAATATTTATATATTTATACTAGGAAACTTTTAAAACAATGTGACAAGTTTCTAATACTTTAGGGTGGGTGTTGTAAATATCACCACAGAGACTTAAAGGTAATTTTTGTGTAATAATGGTTCGGGACTCGTTTGGACAAGTTAACGGATGATTCAAAATGCGAAACTTGCGCCATTGTTTTTCAAATCATTTTTCCTATAAAAATGAGTATTCACTCGACTTGTATTTTATAAATATTTTTATATAATTATATTTAAATCGTTTATTAGTTAATTGGTATCATTGCGGTGCCGAAGAGTAAGCTTTGTCCGTAAAAATTGAAACTTTAATTTCGACGTTCGCGTTTTTAAATAAACGCTATTGGATAAAATATTAACTAATTTATTAAATTAATTTTATTTTAATAAAAAAAGTGATAATAAAATATGATTTTAATTATCTCTTGGGTCTGGTTCGCGTTGTGTTCAAAATTTTGCGAGGCTATTTTAGTCATTTTTTGCTTGTTTTCGTGTCTCGGTCAAAACTAAAAAGTTGTTCGGAATTTCGTTTTACATCAAATTGCTTTAGAGTCCGAGTTGTGAAAACGTGATTAGTGGTCATTTTTTATAAGTTCAACTTAGGAATAATATTATATTTTTCTCGGTTTTCCAAAAAAAAAAAGTCAAAATAGTAAAAAAATAAAAATATGATAAGTTTGTGTAACTAGGTATGTAAGAATAAAGTTTGCATTTTGTATTGATAATATGTTCCTATATTTAGTGAACTGGGACATCTGTGGAGGGTTAAATTAATTCTATAATGATTTTTTAAAAATTATAATTTATATTTTATAAAACCCATCAAAAAGACTAAAAATTAATATTTATATTTATTTTAATTCGTTTTTATGTGTCGGTTAAAAGATCAAAAGTCAAAAAGTAAGATCGGACCTGAAAAGTCAAATTTTAAAATAGTCATTTAAAATTCTGAAAATTGCCGGATGTTACATATAGAGATTTGTAGCAAACTTTCTAAAAATAGAAAGTGGTTTAATGAAATGAAAGTTATATTTAAAAAGTTTAATAAGTAGCGTTTAAATAAAAATGTTTAATCAAATTAGCTTAGGTTTTTATTTAAACTTAAGAAAATGAAGTAAATTAGTTAATTAATAATTTCATAGAATATTATATATATATATATATAGGTAGGGTACGTCTGGTTTTGGGTTTAAAAGAAAGGTTAAAAATATTATTTTTTTACTAAACTAAGTTAGAATTGGACTAGGACTTGTAGGATTTAGATTAAAACCCAAACTTGGCCCATACTTTTCCCCTTTTGTTGATGCCGTGCGATCTCCCCTCCCCCAAAACCCAAAGAAGTTGATTTTCACTTGTGGATCCAAGAACATTCAAGAGTTGTGGTTTGGGTGCTAATCATCAAGGTAAGTGTGTTCATCCTAGTTTAAATAATGCATACATGTAACACTTATGATGGTGGATTCTATGGTTTCATAAAATTCAGAATATTAATAATATTTAATGATGATAGAATGATTAGGGCTTGATTAGGGCCATGTTCATGCAATTGATTAGGTTATATTTGCGTTAAAACTTGATTTAGGGTTGAGCAGAATTTTGGGTCGTGTTCAACGACTGATATCTAGATGATAAAAACGTGTATTGATATGTTTCTTGAGCCTATAAATAAGCCAAAAGAGTATACTTTCCAAAAAATCCAGCCTCGAACGTTTTTAAGGTCGAAAAGTCATTTAAATGTTGGTTACACTAAAAGATGTCAGATCAGTAAATACGGGTCAGACTTAGGTCAAGTTTAGGAGGGTAAAACCTATACTTAAAAGTGGAATTAAGCTTAGACTTTCTACAGTAGTTAATTTACATATGTCTATGGATAATCCTGTAAAAATTAGCCTCTGAAAGCATGTCTAAGTATGGTAGTTAGAGTGATACATTTTGGTGTGCAATCAGATCTGAATTAGGACAGTTTTGAAGTTTGATTTTATTTGAGGTAGTTACACATGTAAGTAATACTTGGGAATAACAAGGTAGTTAATATACTCATAAACGAACATGGGTGATTTTTGGTATAATTTATGAAGATCATTAAGTAAGGGTTTTGAGTACCTAACGAGACACTAAAATTCTGCAATTTTGAGTTAATTGTATGTAGCTAGTGTAAAGTGTTAGTAAGATGGTTAAGGTTGGGCATGGTATCGGGGTGACCCATGATGGTTAACTAAACCCTTAGACATCCATCATATGTGTGTTACATGGACTAGAACTTTTAGCTTGGTTGCGTGTAACCGTGTTTATTTATTTGTATAGTTACGTGTAGAGATTTGGAAGCTGCGTTTGAGTATCCAGATGAGTTTCATATCCCCTCTTTTCTTATGATTTATTGGGGGTGGAAATGATGCAAAGTGCTTGGAAATTTTTTGATTACTATGATAATGTGTTGTCAAAGATGCATGGACTATACGTTACTATTGTATGTTGTGTGCTACATGTTTTGTGATGTGATATTGAGAATTGCGAACTAAGTCTAGGGGGATTACCTGCGGATATCCATGGCCTGTTTAGTGGATGATACTGTGGCCTAGCAAGCAGGAAGGTTACTTTGAGATTATCCATGGCCTGGGCTAAGTGGGTAACCACAGGGACCTTGGTACGATATGAGACGTCTCGTGGTCGTTTGGTGGGTATTTGTGTGATTGATTGGATTTGCATGTTAGCCTGTATAATAGTTCATTTATTGTCCTGCAATGTTTTCTTTATTATCACAGTAATTTATAGTTGGATTTGATTATCGTATCTTAAACCTATGACTCTCACCAACTTTATGTTGACGTTTTAAGCATCATTTTTAGGTAATCATGTTGAGGATGTTGATGTTAGGAAGAGTGGCTAGTGAGACCGTAGGCTTGCATGCGGAGTCATTCTCCTAGAGATTTTATTTATGTCTTTTGAATTGTTTGCTATTTGATTATTCATTGGATGTTTAGACTTTTGGGTTATATTTCCTTGTGGTATGACTTTGCTATCGTAATGCAAGACTCATTTATCTTGTGTTAGATATTGTCATGACACATTGTGTCTCATTTGTATAACACCCCCAAAATCAGGTAGCAGCGGAATGGTAACAATAGGGTGCTACGTCAAAGTAAAACAATCAAGATATAGGAAACGACCATAAATGGACGTTTAAGACAAGATTTCATTCGATGCCATAGCAAAATATCAGAGTTTATACATTAGGTCTCATGTGTTTTAAAAGAGTAATAAACATTTCAAGTACATATTTAATTAAACAAAAGCTTCATAATACTCAAAAGATGACTTAAGTTTTTAAAGATAATAAATGTTGCATTGAATATAGATAAAACACAGAATCCGTCTTCATTTATATCCGCCATGGCTCCCCTCCAATCTTCATACCCTAGGACCTTAAATTACATGCTAAAAGTCAACACAAAGGTTGAGTGAAATCATAGGTTTATCGGTAAAAAGGGTGGACCACAAGATCGAAGTAATAGTAGACTCTGAAACACATTCAGTAGTCCAAAACGTTTATTATTGCACTAAGCTCATGACCCCGAAGCCTTAACTAGATTTGTGCCCCAATTAGAATATAGGATGCTTGCCAACAACCTAACACCTCTCAATGTTAAATGCACCTTGATCAAACTAGTGACCCAAGGAAAGGTGGGGATTGTCAGTCCCGATAGATCTATCCACAACACTCGCGCTTACTACAATAGCAATTAACGGTTCATGATAAATAGGGACTTCACGGCAATAAGGTAACTTAGCAATAATATTCAGGCAGTAATCTGGATAGCATACACTTTGTAAACACTTTGAAAACACTTAGAAAAACACTTGTGTCCAATAGTAAAACAAGCAATGTAATTCACCCCGTAGATTTTGTAAAACAATCACGTAGTAAAAAGGGGGCTATGAACTCACCTCGAGTGAATGGTAATCAACAAGTATTCACAATAGAAAAATGCGTCACGAAGGAATCCGAAGGCAACCTAATCCAATATAGGTCGTATAAGTACTAAACACTTTGATTATTTATAGGTCGTATAGCTCATCATACTATCGTTCGGGCTATCATAATTAAGAGGTCATGTAGTGACGTATGAGGAGCTAGGACACTTTAAATCGTAAATCCAACAACTCGTCGATACGCCACCCCGAAGAGGCCTCATTATGAAACTCCCTAGTAATATAGTACTTTGATTAACTAATACCACATATAATTCTATATAGCTACATCACCATCTAATCGTTTTAGTGAAATCATATTTATAAAGTAAAAACGTTTATAAGTATACTTTAGTAAAACTGGCGTAACTTTCTCGTTTTAAGTCCGTTTCTTTCGTTTCTTACGTCCACGCCTTCGTATTAAGACGAGTTATCAAAATATAACATTTTCAAAATCTGAGTTTTCTGATGAATAGTGATTTTTACTGTTCATAACAGTTATATATTTATTTTTATAGATTTAGTTATCGTAAATCTCGTAAATGTCGTAACTTATTCGTTTTAACTCCGTTTTTAGCGATTCTTTCGAGCACGTCTTCGTATTTAAAAGTTTTATCGATTTATTGATGTTTTAAAAGTATAAGTTTCTGTGGTGAATAGTAACTTTTATAAAAATAGTTTTATAAAAGTATATATTTAACGTAAACTTGAAATCGTCGTATCTTTTTCGTTATAAATCGGTTTTTCGAGTTTCTTATCATTTTGGAATCGTCATGAGGCGTACTATCTTTTTAAAACATGGTAGGGCTGTTACCAAGGTCGAACCAAAACAGCCCCTTTATAATACTTATACATATCCATTTTTATAACTTGTTTTATATACCTTTTAACTTAATAATTTACCACAAGTTTTCCAAGACTTATTATATACTTGTCTTACATATAATAGAGTCCAAGATCCATATTGTGTCCATGAGTTCCAAAGTATCAAGTCCTTAACAAGGCTTAAAAACCTTAAACTTTCTTAAGTAACTTTAAATTACAAGTTTATACATATACATGTTTACACTTAACCAACATGTTACAATACTTATATATCCATTATTTCATGATATTATCAACCTCATAACATATGTAAAAATGTTCAAAACCATGATCACAAGTAGAAATATGTTTTACATGTTTAAAAGTATCCTAAATGGTGATATTGCTAAATAGAACATATAAACACATAAAATGATAACTGTAAAGACATAAAGGGTTTTAGATAACCTTATGGTGATGTAATATGATAACCAACACAATCCAAACCCTTGTTTAGATTGTAAACCCAAGCTTGCAAGATCTTGAAAACCCTAATTTCCAAGTAAACCCTAATTTTCCTTTTTCTTTGCTTAACTCTTGTAAAGGCTTAACCAAGCCTTAAATCTTTCTTGGTAGGTCTTAGATATGATGTAGGAATATGAGTAAGTGTTGTAAATAAAATTTTGTATGGATTTGGTGGTGGTTTGATGTTGGCCGTGGGTTTTAGAGAGACAAAGGGAGTATATGGTGAAGTTTTTCTTTGCAAATGAGAAGTGTGTGAGTTTACTTACTAGTGCAAGCCTTTTATAGTCCTAAGACTAGTCAAAGAAACACAATGAGAGAATTAAGGAGTCTTTGGTCAAACAGATCTCCCTTCCTGGAATTCACAAGGAATAAGAAATTTTCCCGGAATCTCCTTGCTTTTTCGAGAAGCTTTTTTAAGGAGCATTGCCGAGCAATTCTCGTTCAATGGAATTTTTACTAATTCGAGCAACTTTTCTTTATTCATTAACAAATCCCTAATCGTAGGAGCAAATCTCGGCATTAAAAACCAAGCATCCGCAAAACTTATATCAAAACGCAAATCTTGAAACATTTGAAAAATCTTTTCTTTTTGGTATGAAGCTTTTTCTCAATTCTTTGATTGTCTCGTCTTGAAGGGTAAGGAATACTTGGCTTAGGTACCGTCTCGGGAAATCTCGGGTTCCGGAATGGTTTAGGGATAACGGAGTGGATTTGAGCTTATTGGTACCTCCTTGGAAATTATTTTGCTCCTCGTCCGTATTTCCATCTGGTTCTCTCGTTCCACAACTTCTTTCGGAGAAGGTTTAGTTGGATTCGAGGGTCCCTCGTAAGCTACACCACTTCGGGTAGTGATTGCTTTCATCTCGCCCTTCGGGTTAGGAATCGTATTACATCGTAAAGAGTACCGAGTAAGGCTTGGACTTGAAAGAACAATACTTAACATGTTTTGAAGATTATTTTGCAACGTGTTTTGAAAAGCATTATTTTGACTCATCAAAGCGGTTTGTTGATTTTTGTGTATTTTGAATCTGTTCTTTAACCTCTCCTTTCATCGAAGTGATTTGGTATTGCAAATTCCTAATCGTTTTTGATCATTAGACTTCTTGTAATTCGAAAAATCATTTGAAAAATCGTTCACTTGATTATTAGGCATTTGAAACGGTTGATTTTGAAACCCTTGGTTTTGAAAATTCGAAAATGATTACTTGACCTTGAAACTTTGATTTTTGAAAAATTTTCCCTCGATTGAAATTATTCCCTTGACCTTGATTAGTTAATTTCCATTTTGGACGATTGGAAAATTTTATGCAAAGAGCAAATCATGGTCGTGGTACCATTTGATACTTAACTCGATTTGGTGTGGCTTGTTGATTATAAGTTCCCGTGGTTGCACAAACATTTTGGTTATTATCGGTAGCCGGACAATTATACCATGCATGAGTTCCACCACAAGTAACACAATTTTCCTCAACCGCCTTAACTGGTGCGGGAGGGATAACAACCTTTTTAGAAACAATCTCGACTAAGGTCGAAAGTTGATCCGCAAGTTTATCAATTCGTTCATCCGTTTTGCTAACATTTTCCTTAGATTAACCCTAGAAGCATTTGTTTTGTTTCTCGAATAACGCACTTTTGATTTGTTTTCAATTATATTCAAAGCTTCCCTAGTAGTCTTACTTAACAAATTACCACCCGCCGCGGCATTTAAGGAGTCTTGTTCATTCTCGGTTAAACCATTATAAAAGGTATTAAACCTATTTAATTCCGAATCTCCGTGGTGAGGGAAGATCTTAGCATTACCCTTAAACGTTCCTACGCCTAACTAAAAGATTCATCGAATTCTTGTTGAAAAATGGGGAAATTTTGTTCTTAACGGTGAGTGGTTTTTGAAGGGGGAAAATTGGTATCGACTTTGTAACGAGATAGTCCAAGTTAGGTATTGAATTAGGAGGTTCTTTCTCGTGCCAATTTTAGCGGCTCCCTCGAGCGGAATAAGGAAACATCATGAGCTTCTAATCACATCATTAGGCCATACCATATATCGTTAAGTCAGAAGTAATCCTTTGGAAAACTATTAATATGAGCATGGGGATTTTATTTTCTAAACCATGAAAACGGGGTTCGCTTGAACCAATTGAAGCAAATTAGTTTTGATCTCAAAATGATCGGCATTGATCTCGGGTAAAACAATAGCTTCTCCGTAACCCTCGGTGGGTGCAGGAGTAATTCCTCCATAGTTCGATCTGCCATCGCAACTATGGTTTGTCCGGGAATTGGCTCTTCTAAATTACAAGGTTCAACAACAACCGGATGGGTTTGTTGTTGTTGACGACGGTTACGGTTACGAGTTTGCGACGCGATCACTGAAGTGCGCATTGCCACTTAAAAAGAGAAAATCTAAAAGGAAAAAACTAGAATTAAAAGAAAAATTTTACATTTATTTTTTGGATTTTTAATTTTATATTCACAACAAATTTTATCGGTTACACGAAAGAGACTTAAACAATATTCAAACTACTTCACGGTAGCTCTTTAAAAATTGCTTTTCAAGGTGAGCCGTACTTCGTGAGACACAAGTGGCAAGTGTTTAATCTTTGGTTCGGTTTGGGAACTTTTCAAGTTCACCCGAACTTATTTATGATAATACCTCAATTGAAGGTATTATATGTTGGTGTTCTTTTACCAACTTTGTTTATTTAGTTTCTTTTTTTTAAGGAATTTTTTTTTATGTTTTTGATTTTTTTTATATGTTTTTTATATGATAGCTATACTAAAAAGAAAAGAAATATATATATTTTTTTACTTTTTATATTTTTTTTCATTTTTTGGATTTTTTTGGGAAAAATAATTTATAACAGAATGAAACTTTCGAGGCGAAATGGATTTCAACCAAATCACAAACAAAAAAAAACAAAGGAATCGTAACACAAGTCCCCGGCAACGGCGCCAAAAACTGATAGTAGTTTTAATACACTATAAAATATATATACTAATATAACCTTAAGAGCAATTAAGAAAATTCCCTAAGGAAAATTCACTCTCAAAAATATATAATATAATATATAATACGTATATTTAACCGGGATAAATGATCACCCGGGTCGTTTCCCCAACGACTTGTGAAATTGAAACCACGGTTTTAGTCGGATTATGATTTTGAATGAGAGGAAAGATATTTTTGAGTTACTATAACTACTAAATAAAAGCAACAATTAAAATGAACAATTAAAAGCTATTAAACACTTAAACAAATTAACGGGAGCAATTAAAAGCGACAAATAAGTAAATACACTAAAATTAACTCCTAAAAATGTAAACTAAATTTTATTACCTATATAATAGTGACATGAAGAAAATTTTCTAAGAGAAGAAAAACTTTTTTTTTTTGTATTTTGAATTTTTTTTTATTAATTAAAACTATTTAAATCTAATTAACATCCTAAAAAAATAGCAAATAAAGTCTAAAAATGGAAATTAATTTTTTAAAACTTAGGAAAATTAAATAACATAAAATTTAAGGAAATATTTTTAACTATTTTAAAAATTAAAATCCTATTTTTAAAATTAAAAATAAAAACTCAAAAATGAAAATTAAAATCTAAAAAGGTTGAAAATGATTTTTCCTAATGTAAAAGTAAAGCATTTTTTTATAAACCTAAAAACTATTGTTTGTAATTTTTTAAAACTTTTTTTCTATTTTTAAATGCTTTTTGAAATTTAAAATACAAGAAAAATTATAAAAAATACAAGTCTTAATGAAAAATTATGAAAAAATCAGGACAATTCTAAAATGAAACTAAGATCCTATGAAAAATAAAAGGAAAAGCCCGGCTTAAAGAATAAGCTCTAATTAAGTCTTACAAGGCTACGACTTATTAGTAAAATAAGAAAAGAAAGTGTGGTTAACAAATAAATGTTGCAAAGACTATTTATGACAAATGTGAAAAGTACCAAGGGCAGGTGTAGTGGTTAGACGTTAGTGGTTTTGTTTAGTTGACGGTCTCGGTAAGAACTTGGCACAACCCTTTTTGTACTTTTTTTAATTTTTTAACTTTTATGAAAAACTAAATACTAGGGCTTAAAGAGGACATAAAATTAAGCAATTTTAATAAAAGGGACTTAAGCTGAAAACCACTATTAAGCTCTTAAACAGCTTATCAAATTAGCTGAATCAGTAAGTGAGCCTTAGAGTTCACTTTTACTTATTTACTTGCAATAAACAAAAGAAGTTTTGGAAAGCTTGTGATGTGCTTAATCTATTTATGAAAAGAAATTTGAGCTTAAAACACTAGAAGACAACTGAAAATGATGATGAAAGTAACAAACTCAGGAAACAAGATAATAAGCTTAAAAATTCTATATGCTCAATTGCTCAATAAGCTATACTACTCACTCAGCTTTTGAAAAACTACTTTTATCTATATTATATGTAATGTAACCAAATCTTAAAAAAACTTAAGTTATAAGCTAGAAATTAAAAGCTTAGGAAAAGCTACTTTAAACTAAGAAGGTTTTTGTGCTTTTGACTTTTTAGTGACTTTTAAGCTAAAATTTACCTAGGAATTTAAGCTAGAAAATGAAAGTTAAGCCCTAATCTATATTAAGCTATTCCTAATCTATAAGATACTAAAGAATAGCTACTAAACCCTACAAATTGCTTGCTTAAAAATAGGGCTTTAAAGACAGTACTTACATACTAAACATAATGTTGAGTATGTTAGTCAGTGTATCTAATGCTCTTTGGTCCAAAGGTAAAACCAAAAGTGCAGGTACCCTTGTGGTTATAGCTGCATTAGACACACTCCAATTGAGTGCAAAAATACAAATGGCAAGCAAGATCTAAGCCTTGGAAGGCTTAGATCAAATTTTTACAAGCTTAAGGAATAGGAGGAAAAAGTACTGCCCGGTGCTAATCAGCTTAAGATAATAAACTCTAAAATGCTTAAAAATCTAAAGTAATTTCTAAACTTTTTAAAATTCATTCATTTACTAAAAACTCAGATGGTCCAAATTGAACCTACCCAAATTTCTTTGACTTTTAGTGGACAATTAAGCTAAATCCAAACACTCTTTAATATGAGACAAAATTATGAAATAGCTTATGATTAATGAAATCCAATTGACACAACCTAATTACCAGATAACTATGAGCTTAAAACAAGCTTAATAAACATGAATCAATAGCTGGATTAACTAAATTCTAGAAGTAAAACTATTCTCTTATTTTTGTATTTTATAGAAGTTTTACAGACAGAAATTGAAAACTATTATCTAAGACTATAAAAAAGCTTAAAAAAACAGATGTTAAAACTTAATCAGAGGATCAAAATGAAGCAACAAATAGCCAAGTTAGCAACTAGATAAGCATATATGATAACATGAAAGCAAGTAAGTAATCTATACTATTAAGCATTTATTTAACTGAAATTTGAAAGACAAAAGGAATTTAAAAGAAAACTTACAAAGAGCCTAGCTTAACAAGGCTTATTATGCTCTTAGAGCTTATCTACTAGCTCCCTAGCTTATGAATAAGCTAGGGTAATGGTCCTTGGGAGTTCCTCCATTGTTAACTCCCCTTCCATATTCAAAAGTCCAAATTGCAAAGGTAATTAGATTTAGAGCTGATTTTAAGGCTTAGGTATGATTAAGATTTAATTCAGCTCCATAATAAGCTTATAGACTTATTAGAGCTTATGAAGGCTTATTGACATATTTGAGCTAATGAGTAAAAGAGATTAAGAAAAGACAAACACTGAATTTATTTAAAAAGCTTTGATTACATTATATAAAAGAGAATTACAAATAAGCTAATTATCTGAAAGCTACACTAAAAAAAAGCTAGAAAAAGAAGATAAAAATTAACACCCTTGTGTGTGTGAGCTGAGGTCTCTATTTTATAGCCACAACATGAAGCTTCTAGGAGTCTGAGTCATTCCCCTGCTCCTTTAAATCACCACCTTCCATTAATCCAATCATTTGAGAATAATTTGTGGCGTTGGTTCCACCTAGGATTCAATGATTGCCAAGCTAGCACTCCATGATGTGACATTTGTGTTAGTTTGCTGAGTGAAATCAATGCAAAATCCTCATTCCATTGTGCTTTCTCCATAGCCATGTGGCTTGATTGCTTAAGTGAGCTAATGTTATCACTTGATTAGACTGATTTAGCCTTGCCATTTCATTGTAGACCTCTTGAATAGACATCCGTACCCTTTCATTTCAAAAAGCCCTTTGATTTACCTTGTGAAAAGCTAGGGACGATGGGTGAATAGTGTCACTCATTTGGCGCCCAAATTTTAACTGAAAGGGTAATTTTCAGTTATGACTTTGGCTAAATTGCAAATCCAGTCCTTGTCTTTGCATTTCTCTTTTTGTAGTATAAAAGGTGTTTCGGAAATTACAAGATTGGTCCCTGTGGTTTATACAAAAGAGAAGTGGACTAGTTAGTTGGGCTTTTGGATTGGGCTTTTGGTTTAAATGGCTTAGGGACCATTTGTGGACCTTTTCTAAAACTTGGAGGACTAAAGTGGAATATTTTGGATTTTGTCTTTGTGAATGGACTTCTGTTGAACCAAGATTGATTGGCAGGAGTATTTTTGGGACTTTTTATGGCTTTGGCTTCGGCTTTTATTCACTATTCCGTTATCGTGTCCGTTGTTTGTTGTTTTTATGGTTTTCTTGTGATTTCTGAATTATACGTATACTTTTGATCACACAAAACACAAATACAAGCATATTTTTGCCATTTTTGGTCTGTTTTAGGTTTAATTGGGTTATTTTAGTTAATAAAGAATATGGTATTCTTACACTTATCAGCTTTCGTGAGTAATACGATATTGTATACAGTTTGAGAAAAATATTCTTAGGAGACCATTGTTTAACTTCAATGTCTGGGAAAACGAAGTGGAGTAGAGACCATCGTGCAACTCACAATGTCTGAGGTGTAAAATGAGACCATTGTGCAAATGCACTTTGTCGGAGGTGTAGATGAGTCCATTGTGCAAACCACAATGTCTGAGGTAGGGATGGCAGACCATTGTGTATCTCACAATGTCCTTAGAAATGTTCTTAGTATTTATATAAATAACTCTTATATTAAATAAACGTTCGTTATACGCAAAAGGAATGCAAGGCATATATATTATATTATGTATTGTCATGTAAGCACTTAATGCACCACATAATTGTAGAGCAAGTAAGCAGTAGTGTTGTATGCACTTGAAAATGTTTGCTGTGATGCTAGTTTGTGAAAACGTATTATAGTCTAGTGGTAAAATATGCCCCACATAGTTTTCTCATATTAACCATGGCTCTGATACCAATCTATAACACCCCCAAAAATGTGTCGCAGCGGAAATTATCGGGGGGTACTTCATAATACAACTTCACAATGTATATAGAGTATCGGCCTTCCTCTAAATGTGTCGTCTTGAAAAGTAAACTCATTAATTTTCTTGAAACTGATTAAACATTTGTCCCATAATTGCATCACAATGAAAAATTTGAACCAATACAGCTAGATTTGATCATTTGTATGTAGTAGATAAATCCATGAATGAAATCATGTCTATTTCAGGACTCCAATGCAATTCAAGTAAGCCAATCACTAATTCCTGAGAAAATAATGCTTTAAAATGTACATAAAGGTTGGTGGTTCATAGAATTCGTAAATGTAAACAGTTGAAATCAAAGAGTATAGTGTTACTGCTTCTTCGCGTTATAATGACAAAACTTGTTCGTAATCAGTAATTTTCAACAAAAGTAGGTGGACACACGATTTCCAAAATGTATGGACGACTACTTAATAGATACAGTATCACATTTAAAACATTTTCTACTGTGGCGTAAGCTCATGACACGGAGCTAATTTGGGTAGGCCATATATAAATGCCAAATGTATTTCTGCCCTACCGGTGTCTGACCTAGACACCTAATGAGATTTGACATGATATATATCCGTTGTCTGGTACACCGGTACAGTGATCTCTACTCACCCGGATAGGCATAATTAGTCCTAATAGATCTATTTATAACATCTACGCTTACAATCCGTAATTAACAGTTCATGATGGTTTCGGGCAAGTGAGTGGTCTAATCGTTACTTAGGCAACACGTAAACATGAGATGATAACCAAAAACACTTGTGTCCAATGAAGAAATAACCATTGTATTAAAAAACGGCTATAAATACTTAAATCCATAAGTAGAAAGAGTGTGATATAAATCAAGTAACTGAGTTTGTAAATGAGTAAAAGTATGAGTATATAAACAAGTTGTAATGAACATGTATTCTCCCCGAGTTTTGTTAAAGTAATGTTAAAACATGGAAAGAGGGATATAATCTCACATCATATGTTAGAGACGATTGGCGGGAATGGAAATATTAAGCGTCTAAACAAAAATGGAAACTGGAAATGGCCATCGTGTCAAGGAAAACAAGTTTGCGGTTTATTATAACGGTTACATCCCACTAGTTTAGGATGATGAATTTGGGTTTTCCGATGGATGAGTACATCAACGCGACACGTTGATAAAAGATTTAGATTTCAAGTTGTAATAGTTTGGTGGTTGGTTAAACAAAATGAGTCATAAAGTAAACACAAAGTGTGTAATATATTCCGTATATATTACATAATGAAAATTGTGCTCCGAGTTTTTACAATCATTTGTGAATTATACTAACAAGATACACAAACCAAAGAGATAAATCGAAGCGTATGTAATACAAGACATGTGTTACATTAAAAGGTGCAATTAAAATATAGTGTTCTAATTATATAATACTTTCCGAAGTATTATTATAAGAAAGATGATAAAAATAAATGAAACTAAATAATTCGACACGCGCCCGGATATCCCCAAATGATTTAGTAGAAGGTTCCTTTTATATGAAACATTACGTACGTTTAAAGTTTTGGACTAGATGATAAATCTCTAAAATTATCGTTTACGTTTTGATTATCGGGTCTTCCACGATTTAATAATTTCTTAAGACCATTTTCAAGATTAATAAATAAAGGCGATTTTGTAACAATTTACTAAGGTAGCCTTTATAAAATCTCGGCATGGACTATTCGTTTTATGCACATTTCCATATTAACAAAAGTTAATTATTTTCCCTCAATTGAATCAATCATGTTGCAAAAACATTCACGTTTCAATATATATCTAAAACTAGGACTAATTATTTAATAAAAATCTAGCAAATCCGAACACACCCTATATGGGTTGTTTATACGCAAATCCAAACGCACCCGCAAGACTATGAAACACAAAACAAAGATAATGAATATCATGTATGTTTAACCACATATACTCAACAATCCCATTTCCTATACATCCATTGCCCCACCCGTCCATATTATTTTTTTTTTTTAATGATTTCATATTTATAAAAACTTTAATTATATTTATTAGTCGATTGCATAAACCAAACGAACCCTTATTGGTTTTTTTGCTAAACCAAACACACCCTTAGTGCGTTTCTGTTCACCCAAACACCCCTTTATGGTCTTTCCTGCTCACCCAAACACCCGTTTATGGTCTTTCCTGCTCACCCAAACACCCCTGATGTGCGGTTAAACCAACCAAACGCACCCTAATCTGTGTAAACCAAACAGCCCGTTTGGCTGCCGTTAACCCACAAAACCAAACACCCACAATTTCGCCTTGTTTAACCCATAAACAAAAACCCATTTTGGGGACTATCAAAACCAAACGCTCCTTTGCTGTTAAAACAGCAAAACAAATCACACGATATGGTTTTTCGGCCATACTAAAAATCGCACCCAATGTGGTTTATACTGACCCAACGCACCCTAACTGTGATCCTAGTAAACCAAACCCACCCCTCGTGCTAATATGAAAACTAAACGCACCCTTGGTGCGGTAACGAAAACCAAACGCACCCTCGTGCGTTTACACAGCCAACCCGATGCACCCTTGGTGGTGTTTTCGTCAAACCCAACGCTATGAAAAACCACATGCACCCTCGACTGGTTTATGCAAACCCAACGCACCCTATGTGGGTGATAGAAAACCAACCGCACCCTTAGGTGTTAGAACCAAACGCACCCTTTACCGGTGACAAAATCAAACGCACCATATATGGTGGCTGGTAGAAGTGGTGGCTTGTACGTGGTATGGTCCACGATGGTGGTGCATGGGATTTGGTAGGTAATGGGTTGGCGCGAGGTGGTGATAAGATGAGTGATTTTGGGTGGTGATGCTGTCGAGATGATGACGGTTATGGTGTTGTGGCATCGGTGATGATGGTGTGGCGGTGAATGGTGTGCGGCTGATGGAATTAGAGGAGGTGGTGTCGATGTGATGGTGGAGACGAGGTGGAGGGGATTCTGACAAGGTGATGGTGGTGATAACTGTGGTGGCTGCGGTGACGTGTGGCTCGTGGCTGGTGGTACGAATGTGGTGGTGGTGATCAGGGTGGTGGGAGGGGTCGATGATGAGGTGCTTTGTGTGTATACCAGATTAGTGATTGAGATGGTGGAGAGGAGAGGCGGTATCGCCAGAATTCTGACCGAAAAAAAAAGGGGGGAGCGGCGCCGAATTTTTTAGGAGGATGAGTGGAGAGTGAGTGGCTAGGTTAACTCTATAAAAATAGATAACCCTTTTAATTGATTATCTTTATATATATATATATATAATAAGTTTAAAAAAAATGGCAAGTGTATAATAGCTTGGGGTTATTGATGTAAATATTACTAGAGGGACCGGAAGTGTAATTTTAGTTAATTAATGGTTCGGGACTCGTTTAGGCTAGTTAACGGACGATTTAAAACACGAAAGTTGCGTCATTGTTTTCCAAATCATTTTTCCTATGAAAATGAGTATTTACTTGCTAGTATTTCATAAATATTTTTATAACATTTATAAAAATATTTGTTACTTATTTGGTAACCCGATTATGCCTTGTCCGAAAAAATAAATTTTAACCCGAATATTCGTGTTTTCAACAAACGCTTTTAAATAAAAAGCTAAGTAATTTATTAAATATTTATATTAAATAAAACATGATAATTAAATGTAATTTAATTATTTTCATGTCGGTACGCGTTGTTTTTGTTTTCAATATTTTGCAAGGGTATTTCAGTCATTTTCTGCTTTTTTCGAGTCTTGAGCAAAACTAAAAGTTGTCCGGAATGTCGTTTTACATCAAATTACTTTAGAGTCTGAGTCGTGAAAACGTGATTTAGCTGGTTGTTTTTTATAAGTCAAATTAGGAATATCATATATTTTCTCGTTTTCAAGTCAAATAAATTAAAAATAAATTTGTTCATGATGAGAATGTAATAATAAATATGATATTATTATTTAAATATGTTCCGAAAAAATTACCGGTTACGCGGTAATCGTTTTTATGTGACAATAAAATATCAAAAGTCAAAAGTCAAGTCAGACCCGAAAAGTCCAAGGGTAAAATGGCCATTTAAAATACCGAAAATTGCTAGTTGTTACAGTTGGTTTGTTTATTAAGTGCAATGATTTCTTCTCTCGATATGGCATCATATCATTCTTTAAGACTTAGGCGTTACTTCATCCCTAAGACCTCAGGACACTTTTAATTATGTCCTATTATAGCATCGCTTAAAGATCCTTATTGCTGATTATATCTATCTTAGGGATAAAAGCAATGGTTGATCTTGTTATACCCTTAGCTCATAGGAGACTTTACCCACTTACCGATAATGGCAATTCATACACTAGTAGTCCACTTGTCCACTATCCATGAAATCAGAAGTTACTTGTTGAATTACTAGGGTCACCTGCTAGTCAACGCGATCAATTAAAACCATTGGCAATATCCAATTAACTAGTTAAATCCGTATGGCGTATCCTAAACACAGAGTTAGAAGGACAATATTTGTGTAACTATTATTCTAGATGTATGAATTACTATATGGAGAGCTATCCCAGACTCTAGATCTACTTGGTCTGTATCACCTAGATCAGTTGGAATGATATGTCGCATACAAAAGCGCGCAAAACAAAGTATAAATTGAATAACAAAACAAGCCATACAACGACAAATCAAGAAATTGAGATAAACAAATACCAAACATTCAGATCTTCATAATAATGGTTAATACCTGAAGGTATTAGTCTTCAAACGTCATAATAAATACATGAGTAATTATTTAGCCAAGGTAAAACTAACGAGTTAACGGAATGATACCAAAAACTAACGGATTACTAATGTATACGGAATTACACGTTTGTATCCTATGGAATTGAAACGTTGCTTCGACCTATTCTGCTCTTTTTTCTCTTCTGGAAAATCGGACTTTTATGGTTTATAGGCATCGAGAATATGATTTAGCACACTTAAAACTCATTTTTAAGTTCTGTATTTATAGGGTCTGGAAGTCGGTTCGAGACGGCGTATCCAAGGACTTGGATATGGCGTATTGGGGATTTCTTAGAGAAGGGACCACGTTTGATATCTTCCAGAATATTATATTCATTCCATATCTTGAATACGACATATTGAGTCTCTCTGGATATGGCGTATTTAGCTTTATCCTTGTCGGTATTTGATGGAGTGCATTGCAACGGATAGCGTATCTTCCTTGATGGAGGATAGGCATCATATTGGTCTTTGTAAATAGTAATCTTCAAAATATCTTCATTTAAGTTCCAGACATGCAGCGCTGTTTCTATCTTTCACCAATTACTCCATAATTACTGCCATTTATAATATAACAACGATTAAGTAATTAATTCTTTGCATATAACTATACAAAATGGGGTTATAACACGGGATAGGATAAAATGATGCTATAAATAGACGGTATTTGATGTCATCAGGTATCGAGGATTCTGGCTTTGAACTAACCGGTTTTTCAGATGCTGATTATGCGGGATGTAAAGACACCTTCAAGAGTATTCCGGTGGGCTTATTCTTCGGCTGAAAAAAGTAGTAGCCTGTCCTAAAAGAACAAGATCGTTACGGCGCTGTCAACCGCGGAAGCAGAATATGTTCTCTATTCGTCATGCTTGTGCCCCACAGTCCTTTAGATGCGGACACAGTAAAAGGATAAATGGCCTTTCACTTCAACAGATTCCAATCTATTATGATTCGAAATTAGCCATGTCATTATTCCTGCAACCCGGTCCAACACTCGAGAACAAAACACATCGATGTCCGCTACCATTTCATAAAGGAACAATTGGCTGACCTCTTCACCAAAGCTGTATTTTGTCAAGACGGATTACCAATTGGCTGACCTTTTCACCAAAGCTCTTCTAGTAGATCGATTTACCTATTTGGTTCGTCGCCTTGGTATGCGCAGTTTATCTCTTCAGGAACTTGATCGTTTTGCAAAATCACAGTTATTCTTTGTATATATTTGACCAGAAAACCAAAATATAAAAATATAAAACCTATAAAAGCAAAATACAAAATCAAAAAATTTCAAAAATTTAAAAATATGCTTCTCTGACATGTCTCTCGACAATCGATAACATTTGCGCACCTAGAAATATTGATTAATATTAACACGGGTGAATAAATGAAGTTCGAGCGAGAGTTTTAAACGCTTTCAAAACATGTCCTTTTACTTTTTCTCTATGACTTCTAAGTAAATGTTAGCTTAGGACTCGGTCTCCGAAGAAAGGAAAATGTTCATTTATGTCCATTTATCCTACACAACGGGAAGTTCATATCTTTTCGGTCTTGAGCAATGTCACATCAACGTTCAAAGTTTTGAATGCTCAAGAGAAGCATCAAGGAAATGATAATTAATGAGATAAATATAGAATCATTTTCCTGTTGAGCATAATTTTTCAAGATATTTTCAAAATGAAAATTTTCAAATTCTTTCAAAATTATGTGCTCAACAAACTCCCACTCCAAGTTTTTCACTCTATTCTATAATTGAGGGGGAGTATAATACTTAGTTCATTTTGCATGCACTCCTGTTCTCCTAAAACTTAGGCAGATTCATGTGAATTCCGGACATTAACTTGTTTTAATTCACTAATTGTCAAAAATTGTAAACACGTATGCAATTTTTGAGGGGGAGAATAGTGATTAAAATGTGATCAATATGGATTAATAACGGATATGATCTTCAATCTTTAAGTGCGTTCCCAAACCCCGCATATGTGAGAAAACAATTTCATAATTGGTGCATATGTGTTAGGGGAGCTTTTTTGTAGCTTTGGAAACACTCAACGTGTCTTAAATGATTTCTCAGTCACATTGATTGGATTTTTTTATCAAATGGTTTTATGGATCTTCATGGCAATACCCCAAAGACCGACCAACTGTTGTTTCTCAAGGAGTTATAAGGCGGTTAAGGTTAGGTATATTCGTTCCATGATCCAGCCAAAACCAGAGGGATCTACCCAGGAACACTCCATTAGATAGAGTAGAAGTCCTAGGTATGATTGAAAAAAGGGGTAAAGTGAGAATAAGGGAATAGTACCGACTGAGATGGAGCTAGTACTGGAACAAACCCAACAAGGTACTAGTCATGAAGTATCGGTAAGCACTAAAGGGGTTGAAGAATGAAAAAGAATTGTAAGGATAAAGGGTGTAAAGAAAGAAGCCATCCATACAACCTTAGGCAGAAACCGGGTCAATATATAATTTATCGATAATCACAAAGATGATTCTGATATTAAAGACTGACATCATGGACCCAGTGATGCAATGCACAACCCTCCCTAGCCACTCATAAATCTCTTAAAGATTTCTGTTTATTTCTCACAGAGATCAACACGTTGCTATCAGCTTTCTCATTTCGAGATCGTTGATATTGAAAAGGTGGCAGTCCGCTCCAGCCTCCATTTACCAAATAACAAATGTGCACTTTGAGAGTCTAGAGCCAACGAGATCCATTAAAAATCTAACTAGGACACAAATTCCAATATATAAAATGTCGTACATCATCATACAACATTTGGTATCAAAGAGTCCTGCGCATTATCCTTGTGATAACTGCCAGAACATCAGAGTGATTAACTCTTTAGTTATTCATAGTGACGATGGAATCCATTCTTGAACCAATATCAAGCAAGCTGCTTAGCTAGGTGGATTGCGAAGATTTCTATATGAATCAGTGTGTCAATCTAGAATATCGATTTTGGTCCAGTATATGAATTGACGACTCAATCAGATAGATAGTAACTATCTGATTCACTCTTACCGTGTTGTCTGCTTTGAGACGCTCCGGTAATAAGAACGGCTAGTACAGCTGCGAAACCCTGTCAAGGAGATTCTTATGAATTCTACCTGATCATTTTAGGCAGTATTTATATGAATTAACGGGGATGGGGGGGAACCGTCGGATATTATAACCGTTATTCGACGATTTTTTTCAAGTGACAAAGACCTTTCGTTCTTGTATGTTTTTCGCTAACCTATACTTGTAGGATTCCCGATGGTAGCAGTTTAGTCATGCGATGTAAGATTTAAGACTTCATGCTCAATCGACAAAGTTAACTTAAATGATGAAAGTTCAATACATGTTTCTTAGTCTTCTGCAATCTCTGATGTACAAGCACTTCCTCAAAAGAATAACATCGACCCCTACCATGATGTGGTATAAGTAATCATGTTAAAGAAAATGTTGAGGGAGATTGTTAGCAAGCTTTCAAGACCTTGAGCATGAGGGTGGCGACACAAGATCGCAAGGCGGCATAAAGATTCACGGATAAAGATTTAAGAGATCTCAACAATCAAGACAAATCAAGGCCAAAGACCACGATATCAGTATTTTGTCAAAGTATATCAAGTTAAAGATCAAGATCCAAGATCACAAGCATGCAAAAGGAACTTCAAAAGAATTCCCAAGACAACAAGGTTCCAAGACTAAAGAACAAAACAAGAAGTGAATCCTTATGCAATGACCACCCCTTAGGGGGAGATTGTTAGACCTTGTATTATGTGAAGTGATAGTCATTAAGACTCTCGAACCTTGTATTAGTCTAGTATATGTTCTCGGGAATTCTATAATGCTAATTGGGCCTAGTTACAGGCTTAAAGCCCATTAGATATCAAGCCTGACCTTGGAAGCCCACTTAGACCCAAGGTCGGCCCATGTACACAACTATATAAAGCCCTCTCTAAGTGTGGAGAGGGTGTTGCTCATTTTTACTTTCATCAATGTGTAGCCATTTTCTTTTGATTATTTCTCTCTCTAAAACGTCATTCTCTCTCTAAATTTACAAGCAATTTCGTGTGTGTTTGATTGTGAAGTGATAAGCTAACATTGATATTTAGTATAAATATTAGAATGAAATCAATTCATTCTTATCAATTCTGACGTGGGGGTTGGAAGCCGACAAAAGAGAAAAGGGAAAAACTACGAGTAACAGTAGGTGTAGGGCAAACCCTTCGGGTTGCCATGGCGTTCAACTAGGGGATCGAGAGCATTAATTTCGCACAACTTGTAATATTGGATCCATCCATATAATTGTTGATGTTATATTTATTAGTTATGTTTTATTACTTGTTCTTGGCATTTAATTATTTTAATTATCTATTGGTTAATATGTTATGATCTCGTTGTTTTATCGTTTTCTTTATTAATTTATATAGTGCACTTTGAAATCCTTGGACTCCCTGTTAGGTTTTGATCTAAGGTTGAGCGCGCACTAAAAGTGAGTAAAAGGTGATTCCCAACCCTTGTGCGCGCGATTGATTGCAATAGAGTGACCAAAACTCGTAATTGTTTGACCAATAAGGAAGAACCCTTAGCATTAATTCTTGGTTAGGAGAACGAGCTAATAAGGAGACCTTCTGTTAGAATAAGTGTATCTTATAAGTTAAAATAAAATTAAGTGATATTCAGCTTCGGCCCTTACTCTCGCAAAGAAGTAAGCTTTTACCTTTGTTCAATCACTCTGGTAGAAGGCACGACCAGCATTCGAGTCGCGGTTTGGTTAACATTAAAACATACGAGGAATTTTAAGA
>BQNB010054601.1:0-39472 GCA_026074375.1 Tanacetum coccineum
ACTATCACTAGTGGTGCTCAATTCAGGCTAAATAGGACCATTTTTACGGGTTATACCACGAACCCAACTTCACTCTTGGAAGAAATTCAACCATTAGGTCAAATTGAATTTCTAGTGCAATAGATTCTCCAGTAGTTATTCTCATGTTAGACAAAATATAATTCCTATATTTGCCTAATGAAGTGTAGAAAAGAAAAAATTGGTATTATCTTTTTATAGAGGGCCTAACATGACTCACCTAACATGCTTTAATTTCGGTTCACATAATCCTAATCAAGAAGTGTGGGATTCTAAGGTTAAATGAGACAGCAAGCAAGTTGTTGTAGGTATAACGGAGAATGAGTCATCTAGGACCTAAGAGTATGCTTAAGAGTGACAATGTGTAATGCTCTATAATGAGAGTGTTTAAAGAATGCACCTTTGCATGTCTTTTATGAAAGAAAATCAATTAAGGTTATTTACCTTAATAGATCTTGTGAAAGTTTCTTTGTATGGATAATGATGGTTTACTAAAGGTTAGTTACACGTATGTTGGACTTTTTAAGCAAGAGATTCACCAGAGGAAGATGATTTTAAATCTAATGCCATATGGCAGATTTACCTAAATCAAAGATAAATCTAAGACGAAGGATCCATCGATCCGTGGAGGTGCTAAATTTGAGCAAGGATTATTTTCCCACTATTTGGGAGATGGTGTTGAAATTAGGTTATTTGGAGAAGCTTATATAAGTTATAAGGGTTCTTGGTTTGATTTTTGAGAAATGACATCCAAGGCTTGCTTATCAAGTTGGAGTACTTATGAGTTTCCCGATGGAAATTCATAAGTCGTCAAGTTGGAGTACTTATGAGTTTCCCGATGGAAATTCATAAGTCGTCAATCCTACTTAGAGTGTGTTAAGTTTAGCATGTATAATTTGACCATAGCTAATAATACAACATTTAACACTTTAGACACAAAGAAACTTCTTCATTTTGCAAGTGTGAATTGCAATTTAATGACTAATCTTGTTGTCTTGCAATCGACTTCGTGATTTCATGTAATAACCGAGGATGGTTAAACATGTAGACACGGAAAAATATCTATGGTCATTTGATTGATATTTCTGTGATCTATATAAATCCTAATCTCGATTTCATGTTCATATTCCAAATTTGTAATTGGATTGAATAGTGAGATTGATTATCGTTTGAATAATAATCATCTTCATATTTGAAATCCTCTTACTGACACATATTGAAAGAAAGTACGATAATTGGTTTTGAGGAATATGTATTCCAATTATTCCTAGTCCTAACCTTAGATGGTTAAAGGATTCTTATTTGGGGAAAAAGAAATATTATACTTATTTGGTTAAGTAAGAGAAAGTTTTGATGAGAAGAGAATTAAGTTTTGAGTTGTGCTTTTGAATTGTTTGAGCAAAGTTACATAATATTATAGCCCAAAAAAAAATTTTTGCTCCATGTTTGGCTTTTGGGAGATGACGAATTTACCAATTACATTGCAAGGTAAATTACTTGAATATTTTGGACAAGACATTCAAGTCGTCAATTCTACTTCATTGTGTATTTTATGCATATATTTGTGAAATATTTGGAACACAACCAATTGAACAAGTAGACTCAATATGACATCATCTACACAAGTGTGAGTTATGATACGATGCATATTCTTATCGTCTTAAAAAAAGGATGTCGTTATTTTCTTATCAATCGAGTATGATTGGGTTTATGTAGTATTAAGAATAATATAATCTTGTTTACATTTTGATATAATCTCCAAGTTAGAACAAATAGAATCCAATTCTTGTCAACTCAAACACTTTCAATTAGATTTGATAATAATATCAATCACAGTTTGAATAATGGGTTGATATATATTCGAAATCTTTCTTGACCCTCACGAACACTCTTTTAAAAGAAGACAAATAAAGATTTTCATAGTGTGTTCCATTAATCCTAAGACTAGTTGTAAGTGTGAGGTTGATGAATAATGACAAGTTAATTTCTTACTTCAAGATTGTCATATATTTTGCTTGTGCGAAAAACTATTTGTTGTTATGCATCGTATGCATAGTTTTTGACATTTTATTAGTGTATGAATGATTTTTCTAACCATTTTAATACAAAACACATATTTTGTAAAATACTATATGTTTATAAAAAGAATATAATTATGTGTGTGTGTGTGTGTTAGAACAATGCAAGCATAAGCAAAGTTTAACAAAAAAAATACAATTTCTTTTACTTAAATACTAATGTATTAATATGATATTTTTCTTTTGTTTAAAACCAACCCAAGTCAAACAAAGCAAGACGATGAAAGAATTAGACATCTTGTTGGAAGAGAGTTAATGTGTTGGAAATATTTTAGTGACGGATTTTAACATATTATCTTAGGACATTATTTTTCCACACACTTGACAAACTATTTAACTCTCGTTTCTAAATGGGTTACTACACTCAAAATAATCTACAAGATGTTTATGTAACACTTGTAAATATAGTGATCTATGCCTATATGCAATGCACAAACTAGTAACATACAAATAGCATACATGGAAAATGTGTTTAGATATATAATTAGCTCAATTACAAATAGTAATGATTACTTATTAATATCTATTAACAGAGTTGAAGCAAAAGTTAAACACACATAATCATCTAGCATACACATAAGGATATTCGTCGTCGTTTTGTGTATTAGATATAACGATGTATACATAGCTTGATTTTATTTGAAAACAAAAATAGTTTCCTCCCCATTTTAAAAATTAATCAATATCAATGTTTTCAAGGATAAGTTGACTAGTAATGCTCGACTTGAAAGAAAAGGTAAACTACAAGTTTTACGTCAAACCGAAACATATAGTTTTGACCACTATATAGTATTTTTCATTTCTGACTCACTTAAGTTTATAATAAAGACTTGGAAGTACTTTCAAATGAAACTAGACTCGATTATCTTCGAAATGCCGGGTGGCACGACTTCTACGGACTTACGGTTGATTTTATATGATTTTTTGAAGTTTGCCAAAAACTAACGAAACAGACAGGCAGCCCCGATAAAGGTGACGACCCCCAAAAATATTTGGGGGTCGCCTAAACATTTATGGGACCGCCACCAGTGACCCCAAAACACATTTTTTTTTTCAAAATCATTTTGTAACTTAACTGTAGAACATGGGACTTTAAAAAATTGTTCCAGCACATAAATTTTGTGTTTTAGACATCATTTCTACTCTTACGACTTAGACAAACATAAGTTGACACTTCCAAGTTCTTTTGAGAAAATTTTCCTTCAAGCAAGTATACGAGTATATTTAATAAACAAAACTATGTACAAATCAAACAACAAAACACTTTCCATATTTAGTCCCCCTTCATGGGTAATTTGATACATGGATCGTACTCTATTTTAAAAAACATTTGTTTTGAAAACTAGAGTGACGTGGCTCTGATACCAATTGTGGAAACCGTAGAAAGGGTGAATACGTTTCCATTTAAAAACTTTAAGAACAAATATTACATCACTCTTCTACCGGCGGTCCCATATATATATGGGGGCCGCCAAGTATATCAAGGGGTCGCCTGAGTTATGGGACCGCCACTAGAAGAGGTTTTCGGACTAGATCTTTTGTATCAATTACCCGATCAAGTTTGACGCAATATAAGAAGTGGCGATAATAGGTTTACAATAGCTAACGCATATTCTAACAATATAACCACATTCACAATATATGGCACAAAGAGCTACACAACCTTAACTAACAAGATCTACACAACCATTCACACAATCATGAGCACAATGCAAGTATAAAAGTAAAGCGGTAAATGTAAAGAAATAAGTAAAGCGAAAGGTAAAAGAAAATGCAAACCGACACGGTGATTTATAGTGGTTCGGTCACGAAGCTCCTCTTCGCCCTACTCCACTCCTCGAGTATCCAACTCGAGAGTTACTTCACTAATCAACAAGCTCCCTTTCGGCGGAGAAAACCTTATACTCATGCTTACATTATTTTTCGACACTAAGCTAGATGTCGAGTCCTTCTTCGGGTATAACCAAACCCGTTATGTTTTATGGCCCAACATAACAAACCTTGTGTTTTATGGCCTAAACACATAAACCGCGTCGCTTACATTATTTTCTGACACTAAGCTAAATGTCGAGTCCTAATCTTAGCTAGAACCAATCTACCCACTACACCATGTATTTTAAGGCCTAAAATACTAACCAAAGCGCCCATATATCAACCCATCCAAATATATACATCATTTGGATCTACACACTACTAAAGATTGGAAAACATTGACTCGATCTATATGTAACAAATGTTACAAATGGACTAACTAGACTACATAACTTTGGATCTTGAAGATGACCGAAGTTCTTCTCTTGCACTTGAGGGAAGAAGGAAAGAGTAGAAGATTGGATCACATTTAAACAAGATTAAACAAGTTAAATGATCAAAGATTTAGAGAGATTTAGTGAGATCTAGAGAGAGAAAGAACTGAGAGAAATTCGTGCAAAAGGGTTATGAAATCAGTTGGAGATGACCCACTATTTATAGGAGCTGACAGTCTGGCAACGGGAGAGAGTGGCAACAATAAGAAAGCGAAAGGGGCGTTGTGGGGAGGGAAAGTAGTTGAGGTACGGGGGAAGAACGATAGGGAATTCTTGAAAGGAAACGAGAGCGAGTTAAATATGTGAGTTAAGGCGTGGACGACCCATAAAAAGTACGGAAGCAGAAGTAAGATCTAAGAGAAGAGAACACTTTAAGTCGTTGAAGCGAGAGAGGCGACCCAATTTCTCCTGTAGCCCTATACTCCTGCCAAAAAATCTCTCCAAATCCTCCTGTAGCCCAGATACCTCCCACCAAAAAACTCCGTGCCAAATACACTCCAAAAGCATCCGTCACAGAATTCTCCACTATGGGACCGCCAAATAGCTCCCTCCAAAAAAAAGTTTTTTTACCATATTAAACAGATATTATCCCTCACAATCACAACACAGATCACAGGAGGAAGCGGATGCAGGATGGAAAGATAGGAGCGAATGGATGAATAAGAGGAGAATGAACTAGGGTGAAGAAGGACTATGTTGTCCGGCGTTAATACCTTTTTGCAGCCTAAGCGATGTATAGAATTGCTACTGGATTATCCACTGTGTTTTATCCGCACCCTCTTTCCCCTCCCCTTCTCCACACCCATACTAACCCACACAACCACCAAAAGATCCATAATTACTGTAATAGTGGTCGAAGATGATGCCAAAATGTAAGGGTTTAGCGTGACTATGTGGAGCCGAGAGCGGTTACATGCGAGAATCATATGCAAACCTTAAACCCGATTGAGAAAATTATACTAAGTGAATATATCTATTCTATGTCCCTAGTGCGAGTTACAATGACGATCAAAAGTGAACAATCACAACAGCGACTATGGAAGTACAATGTTGTGAGATAAGAACAGGAAAAACCAAGACTTCTTCGATTTGTTTAAGATATGTGATAATTAATTGGGATGGGTTAGTTGTTAAAACTTATATCTTTACTCTTTAACAGCCTCGCGAAAACACTTTCGGATGTAAGAAATATTTTTGTGGAAGGATGAACGGACCGTCTACGGTTTGGTTCACATTTGAGCTTCCAACGACTCTAATTATTACTCCAGATCTTCCACACCTCCACGCTATATCCAGTGAATCTTCCAACACCTCAGCTATACTTTGAGAACTTCAAGAAATGCTAGCCTACTTAGTGCTAAAACTGCAAGCACTTGCTTGATAAGAAACGGTACTCGAGGCAACGTGGATTATGTATATGCATCCAGGAACAACACACAGTTTAATTCAGACATCCGTCTTTTGTGAGTGTGTGAGTCGAAGGGGCTAAGTGGGTCCAGAGGATGTGAAGCGTAGGGGGAGAAAATAACGGCCCTTGGCGGTCCCCTTCTATATTAGGGGGCCCCCCCCCCGCGCCAGGCCTATAATGGGGCCGCCGCCTAGACTCCGCTCCATTTTTGTCCTTTTTGTAGGGAAGGTTGTAACTGGTATAGAAGCTTCTATTTTGGGGAGAAAACCATATTTCAAATTTTATATTTTAAATAAGAACATTTCTTTATTAAAAAATTTTGGTGTCTATTTATTTTTGTGAAAAATACTTTTGTAGAAATGTAATGGTTAAGAAAAAAAAATTCTTTGATCATCCTACAAGTTTAATTTGTTTTGACATACCTTAAGGTGATTACATCGGTGTGTTTGTGCACGAACAATGTCAGATGTTGTGCCAGACTGAGACATAGAGTGATGATGATAGTATGCATTGATGATTTGTATTACGAGAACTAGCGTACTATACTTATAATTTACAGGTTACATGTTTAGTTATCACCAAAACAAAAAGAAGATTCGTATAGATTTAAATATCGTAATAATTGCAATAACAAGTTTATCATTCGATAGTAAGGTAGTTTGTTAATGACATACGACATTATTTATTGAGGCGATACCAAAAATTAGATTATGAGATGTATCAAAGTCGTATTCGATGTGGAATCACGCGACCCGGTTCATAATGTTATAGTAAAGGATTTTATGGGATCTAGTAACAAATTATTTATGATTTGATAACTAAATTGTTTTGAAAATTGACCATGGAAACAGTTTATGAGAGACAACAAAATAGTTTATTGTGTGATAGTGATATGTTTTATAAATTCATAATGTTTTAGTAAGTGGTTTGAATGAATAATTAGAGAATTGGAGTAGATTGGCGGAAATTTCACAATACATAGATTTGATAGATAATTTGAAATCGTTTAGTACAACGAGCATTTAAGAGGGAGTACAATGAGATTTGGTATGTGCTTAATTACACATACCTTTTACCTAATTAAACGAGCTAAAATGATCAATAATGACCAAAACGGACATAAAATTGCCAAATATATGTTTGTTTTGCTTTGTACTGTGCAGGTATCAGATATTCACAAAAGGACAAAAACGAAGCCAAATCTGACAAAACCGAGCACGGGATTAGAAGGAGCGTGAAAAAGTCAAGGTCAAAGCCAAAAAGTTAACCCCGAAAAGTCAAAGTCAAAACCGAAGCCGATATAGAATAAATATTTAATGGGCCAACCCGCACCCATCTAATGGGTCGGGTCAGCCCATTAAATACATTAGAGACCATGGGCTTAAAGGCCCTTAGCCAAAATAGCCCATAACTAATTTGGGCCCAAATGCTAAATCTGGCCCAACACCTCTTAACATAAACTTAACCAGCCCACCATCAACCACCAATAAGCCTGTTAACCTATTATCACTACAAGTCCTCCTGACCTTACAACAACCGTTAGTCCATTTTTTTTTTTTTTTTTTATTTTGTTTTTATTTTTTTTTTTTTTTTTTTTTTTTTTATTTTTTTTTTTTTTTTTTTTTTTTTTTTTTTTTTTTTTATTTTTTAAGGAAGAACAACAACCGATTAGGTCCTAAGACTAACCGTGCTATTATCCACCCAAAACAGGGGAGTAACCCCCGTTATCCCCAAACAAGCAATAAACCAAAAAAAACAAATTTCCCGCCCTTTTTACTATTTCAGGGTCTTCCTTACTTCTCCCCTACAACATACAAACAAAATGTCTCCATCCCACACTACCCTACTTCACATAAATCCAATTCCATGTTGGCAATCCATCGAATTCTTATTGGGTGATTATTTGAAGACAAAGATGAAAGGCTGTGATGAATTGGCTTGGAGAACAAGACTTTTTGATGGCTATGATTATGCTTTTGAAGCCCTCACACAAGAAACACAACTAACATACCCTAAGCTTTAGGAACAGCTTATAAAATAGGGCTTATTTTTGACATTTGAACATATGTAATTGAGGAGTAGTGTAGCTTTTTTTAGTCTTATTTACTGCTTTTCTTTACTTTAAATTGTACTTTCCTTTTCAAATCAATTTTTAAAAGTTTTTAATGAAATTCAAGTCTTAATTGATAAAATCTAACGTTTAATTAATGTTTTTACTTAAATGCATTTAAGCTTAATTTATGTTCTAAAGCCATTTTCATAAGCTAATAAGCTCATTTACTCATGTCTAACTCAGTTAAGCTTTTTCAAAAGCTAATTAAGTTCTCACTCTTAAATTACCTCAGCTTAATGTGGAAGATAAGCCAGATGGGATGGGCTTATTGGACCCTACTAGCTTGTTTACAACAAGCTAGAGCTTTTAGAATAAGCTCTTTGAGTATTTAGCTTTGTTTTGAGCAAAGGCTTTAGTAAGTTCCCATTTTAAGTACTTAATAGCTTATTTACTTTCCCTTGCTTAATTTCTTTGCTTATTTTCTGCTTTTTACTGTTAATCATTCACTTTATTAATGTTGTTTTATTGCTTGCTTCTAGGATTAGAAGTCATTTAATCAATGTTTAAGTTAAAACTGCCTTGTTTAAGCTTAAAATTACTCATTCTTGTTTGCTCTTTTTAAATTCTTATGTCTTTGTTTTAATTACTTATCTGTGCTTAGTTGACCTTAGTTTTAATCTGTTTTTAGTTTTTATAAGTTTTCTTAATTTGTATTAAGCTTAAAATGGTTTTTGAATACTTAAAGGAGTGTTTGGGTTAAGAACCAAAATTGGTCAAATTAGTATTAAAACTGTTTTGGGTCTCCAATCCAATTTTGTCAAGCTCTTTTAAGTTGTTTGAGTCAGTTTTTATAAGTCCTTTAAGTTTAAATCTCAAGTTTTATGTTCAATCTATTCATGTTTTGAGTCTGTGGGGATCTTGCTTGAATATTCAGCTTATTTGATTAGATCCTCTTAAGTGTCTTGTTGTTGTCATTTTCATGTTTATTTAAGGTCTTTCATGAAGTAGAATAGATCTGTTTTAAGTTTGTACTTGTCCCTTAAGTTTTAGCCAAAATCCGTTTAGTGTCTTAAGTCTAATTTTCAAAGTCCAAAGTCATGTTCTCATTAGTAAAATTTAGGTAAGATTAAACTTGTTTTAGGTTCTGAAAATCAAAGCGCAAGCTTTTTGAGCTACAAGATTGATCTGTTTGTGCTTATTTTGTTTTTAAAAACTCTTTCCTAGCTTAAATTATGGCTGCAAAAAGCCTTTTGTCTTTTAGAAAACATTGAAAAAACTCAGCATATACTGAGTTAAATAGCTTTCTGTCTTTGCCTTTTCAGTCCTTTCTAGCTTATTTTATTTGCTTATTTTTGTTCCCTTGTGTTTATTAGGTCTAGGGGATAGGATGTTTTAGCTTATTTACTTTTCTCATTGCTTATCTAGTCCTAGAAAGTCCAAACAACTTAGCCCTTTTTTTAGTCTTAGTTAAAAAAACCAAGTCTGTCATGTTCATTTGAGCTTATTTTAGCTTATTTTTAAGTTTCAGAAAAAGTGTTTTCATTAAAGTTTATTATTTTTGTTAGTAGTTTGCTCTTTTAAAAAAGAAAAACAAAAAAAATGTGTTTGTCAAAAAGAGAGGCCACAAGGGTCGAACCTGTGACCTCTCCCTTCCATACCCAACACCTTAGCATACACACTCACAACCAACTGCCCTGGGGTCTTTTTCAGTTATAACTTGCATTATTTTTTATTTATACTCTTTTTAGCCTTAACAGCTTATTACGCTTATTTCCTGCTTATTTAAATAAGCTGTTTAGCTCATTTTATTTTTTCTAGGATTAGCTTGCTTCAAAGTACTTTTCACAATTTTTTCAGAATTTTCCAAATTAGTTTAGTATTTTTAATTAATTTTTTAGATTAAAACCGTTTTTAATTCATAATAAATAATATAAAAGTCAAAAAAATATAATTCTTTTTAAAAAAAATTCTTTTGTCATTTAGGACTGTCAAAAATTAAATTTGCCTTTGTAGGGTTAAATTTATAGAATTTGTGTTTTTAAAGAACGGGATTTGTATCCCGTTATCATTTTTCGTGTTTTAGCTTTAATTGCTTTAATTTTAGGCTTGCTTTTAGTTGTTTTTACATTTTATTTATAGAAATAGAATCCAAATCAAATTTTGATCATTCAAACACGCGATCACGAACGTAGCCTCGATTTTCAATTCACGCCTCATCGGGAAACGACCCGGGAAGGTTTTTTGGATTTTGCTTTGGTCAAAAGCAATTTTCCTTTTAAAAGCCTTACGGAATTCTCTCACTCTTCTATTATTGATATTGGGTATTTTAGTTATATATTTATATTATATATTATATATACTAAAGGACTGAAATCAATTTTTGGCGCCATTGCCGGGGAGGTGTGTGCGATTATCGTGTTACGTTTGAAGATTAGTGTTTGAAGACCCTTACCCGTGAAGTTATAGCTTTCATTTATGAATATTTTCAAGTAATAGAAAAAACCAAAAAAAATTGAAAAAACAACAAAATCAACCGTTGTGGCCTTGTGAATTCGGCTCACCTTTAGATTACAAACTATAAGAGAGGTAAAGAGGTTGAACCTTACGTTATCTTCAGACCCGAAAGGAGAAGGTTTTTAAAACGCTTTGCGCTTACCCGCTCCTCCGCTTCTTTGTGCGTTTTCTAGAGAGCTACCGTATACTTGTTCGATTATCGGTTACCAAAAATATTTTTCTTTCATATTTTTAATACATATAAATCTAAAAATATTCTCCTTAACCTCTAATTTGTTTAATTCTTCTCTTTATCCCTCTTTAATTCTATCATCATGTATGGATTTAAAGAATGTTCGTCTTGTGGAGCTTTGTATAATAGAGAACAATGTTGTTCAAATGTGAGTTCCGTAGACAATTTTGTTCGTGATCCTAATCCGATTTCTTATGATGAAACCCCCGACTCGTTTCAACAACCCCCACGTAATTGTTCCAAGTGTGGAGGTTGGTTTGGTGGTCTATATTGTCGACAATGTACTTATGAGCGGTGTAGAAGAAATTATAAGGATGAAGTTTGTGCTTTATGCTGTTATGAAGTTGAAAAATCATTCGTTAATGACTCAAATCTAAATTCTTTCATTGATTCTCCAAACTTCTTCAACCAACCTCCACAGCACCAATACGAGACATACTCGTGTGATTTTTTTATTGGAACCTCATCCGTTTCGATTGTCAAATAGGGAACACACCCGTCTTTGATCAAGGTCCCTGTTTCAATCAAGACTTTGATTTTAACCAACCTCCACATTATTCTTTGAGCCAGCCCCAGACATATTCTTGAGAACTATGTGGAAACGATGCTCATTATGGTTATGATTCTCCGCCTCAAGTTCCGTTTATCTCTAATCCGGACCCGTGTTACCAAACAAACCTTTGATAATTTTCTATGTTTTCAAAAGCAATTCTAGGTTAGTGTTAAAGTGTTTTAGGTTATGATTTTCATTGCACAAGTTCATTGGGTGTTAAGCTCAATCTGTTTGAGCTTTTTACGGTCTTACAATAGCTTTTGGTTAGCTTAATATAGGGCTGCAATAAGCCATTTTTCCTTAAAAACCCAAAATTAGTAGTTTAAGCCCCTTTTGCATTTACAGTTTCTAGCTTAATCCTTTAGGTAATTTAGCTTAATTTGGATCATTAGTGCTTATTAGGTTAAGGTTTAGATCTTTTTCAGGTTTTTAGTTTTCAACTTAGCTTAATGGTCATTTTAAGAGCTTATAAAGTCCAAACAGTTTTGCTTAAGTCTATGTTTTAAAAACCAAAACTATCATTTTGATTTTGCTTATTCCAACTTATTTTCATGTTCATGTTAAAGTTGTTTTGTAAAAGTTTCTCATTTTAGCTTATAGATTAGCTGCTTTAAAAGAAAAATAAAAAAATGTTTTTCAAAAAGTAAGGTCCAGGACTCGAACCTTTGACCTCGCCTTCACACACATAAAGCCTTAACCAATGCGCCCTTGGGACTTTTCTGTTAGTTCCTTGAGTTATTAAATAATTATGCACATTTTCAGTTTTGGCTTATTAAACTTATTTGCTTATTTCTAGCTTATTCAGATAAGCGGGTGAACCCATTTTATTTTTCTTAAGTTTAGAATAGATAAAAGTACTTTCTTTAATTTTTTTTCAGATTTTTATTAATTAATTTAATATTTTTAGATTAAAATAGTTTTTAATTTATAAAAAAAATAAAGTCAAAAAAATATAAAACTTTTTTCAAAAATTATTTTTAATCATTTAGGACTATTAGAAATTAAATTTGCGTTTTTTAGGGTTAAAATTTAAAAATTTAGGTTTTTAAGTCTCGGTTTTAGATTCCCGTTATCGTTTTCGTGCTTTGATCTTAATTGCTTTAGTTTTTAGTTGCCTTTACTTGCATTTGCGTTATATTTGTAGAAATAGAATCCTAAAATCCAAATTTCGATTATTCAAACACGCGATCACGAACCAAAACGAGATTTTCAATTCACGCTTCGTCGGGATACGACCTGGAAGGTTTTGAATTTTACTTTGGTTAAAAGTAATTTTCTTAAACCCTTTTGGAATTCTTATTATATACTATAATTGATATATCACAATTTGTGTTGAGTCAATTTTTGGCGCCGCTGCCGGGGAGGTGTGTGCGATTATCGTGTTTACGTTTGAAGACCCTTCCTCGTGAAGTTATCGCTTTCAATTGTGAATATTTTCTTCTTATTATAAAAATATAAAAATACAATTTTTTTTTGTGATTATCAAGTAATCAAAATACCAAAAAAATCAAATAACCAACAAAATATCCGTGTCGTTAATCGTTAAATCAGCTCACCTTTAGAATTACAAACTATAAGAGAGGTATAAGGAGGGTTGATCTAACGATCTTCGACCCGAAAGGAGAAGGCTTTTAAAACGCTTCGCGCTTACCCGCTCCTCCGCTTCTTTGTGCGTTTTTCTAGAGAGCTACCGTGAACTTTTGACTAATCGGACTAAAAATATTTAATTTTTGATTTCTTTTTCCTTAGTGCATGCGCAATCGCTCTTCTTCGAATTTAGTTGGTGAAACTTCTACGAATCCGAAACGTCATAATCGTAGACGTTCCAAGCAAATAGTCGAATCGTTTTCTCTTGAAGAGACTCCCGTAGTGATGGCCGATCAACATACTATGGCGGAATTACTCCAAGCACCCACCGAGGGTTACAGAGATGCTATTGTTATTCTTGCTATTCTTGCGGAGAATTTTGAGCTTAAACATGGTCTTCTAAATCTTGTAACTTCAAAACAATTTTACGGATTTGAGAAAGAAGATCCTCATGCTCGCATTTGTTGGTTTAACAAGATTACTTCCACGATTAAGTATAAAGAAGTGCCTAATTCGTCGATTAAGCTTACACTTTTTCCATTTTCTATCGAGGGGGTAGCCCGGATTTGGCTCAAAAAATAACCCCCTCGTTCTATTCTTACTTGGGAAGATCTTGTTTCCAAGTTTATAAACCAATTCTTTCCTCCTTTAAAAACTACAAATCTCCGGAATGAAATTATGAATTTTCAGCAACGTTTTGATGAATCATTTTGTGAGTCATGTGACCGTTTCAAGGATCTTCTTTGTGCATGCCCACATTACGGTTTTACAGAATTGCATCAACTTGATACCTTTTACAATGCTTTAACCCCAACCGATCAAGATTCTTTGAATGCCGCCGCCAGTGGTAATCTTTTGACTAAAACTCCTCGAGATGCTTTGACAATTATTGAAAACACGGTAAGTTTCGCAACTCACAGAACAAACTGATTGTTTCAAAAGTGAGTACGAATGCTCCTTCTTCTTCTACCCCTCATTTTCCCAAGATTGCTGCTCTTGCAGACGCCGTTAAGGCTATGCTTGCTCAGAAATCTTCTCCTCCTGCTTCCGTGAAAGCAATTGAGGAAATTTGTGTTACTTGTGGTCGTCTGCATCCTTACCACCAAATCTATCTCACCGATGAATTGTTTTTCGAAAATCGATATAATATTCAAGGATATGTTTTAGTAGCCGCATAAACATAATCAGGAAATAGCGGATAACGTCCCCTCCCCCTCCAGAAGGGTGTAGCTAACCAAATTCGACCACCGGGTTTTGCTCAACCGAATGTGCAAAATAATCAAACCCGGTACAATCAAGGTTACAATCAAAACCGAGGAAATAATCAAGGAAATCGAATTATCAAGCTCCGATTCAGCAAACCGATTTGCTTCCTTCGAATGAATAGTTTGAAACTAAAAAGATAAATGATGCTAATATGAAAGCTATGCAAAATCAAATAAATAATGTGAAAAATGAATTGAGAAATGAAATGCAAACTTCAATACAAACTTCAATGTCAAATCAAACCAATGAGCTTAAGAATATGATGGCTAGTTTTTTCCAAATGAATACCGCTTCTTCTTCGGGTTCGGGTTCACTTCCTAGCAACACCGTTGCTAACCCGAGAGGTGACTTGAAAGCAATCACCACCCGAAGTGGTATTTCTTATGATGGACCTCCAATTCACTCTTCCCAAGGTGATGTAAACTGAACCCGAGGTGACAAAGGATACGGTGCAACCGAGTACCGAAAACATCCAACCTCCGGTAGTCCAAATTCAAGCTCCGATTGATGAGCCCGTTGTTGCTCCTAAGCCTAAACCGTCTATACCTTATCCTTCGAGAGCTAACAAACAAAAGCTCCGTGAAAAAGATGATAATCTAGCTTCGAAATTTGTTGAAATCTTTAGGGAATTACATTTCGAGCTCAGTTTCGCGGATGCTCTTCTACATATGCCAAAATTTGCTTCAATGTTTAAAAGTCTCCTTAATAACAAAGAAAAATTGTTTGACTTAGCTAAAACACCGGTGAATGAGAATTGTTCGGCGGTTATCCTAAAAAAGTTGCCCGAAAAACTTGGAGACCCCGGCAAGTTTCTTATTCCATGTGATTTTCCGGAGATAGTTGAATGCTTAGCCTTGGCCGATCTTGGTGCAAGCATCAACTTGATGCCTCTTTCCATATGGAAGAAGCTCTCACTCCCCGAACTTACTCCTACTCAAATGATTCTTGAACTTGCAAACCGATCGACTACTAGTCCATCCGGTATTGCCGAAGATGTCTTTGTAAAAGTAGGAAAGTTCCATTTTCTGGCCGACTTCGTAGTCGTTGATTATGTTGTTGATCCTCGGGTTCCCTTAATTCTCGGGAGACCCTTTTTGAGGACGACACGTGCTTTGATTGATGTTTACGGTGAAGAATTAACTCTCCGAGTTGATGATGAAGCCATAACCTTTAAAGTTGGTCAAACTTCGAGATACTCCTACAATGATGCTGAATCGGTTAATCGAATCGATGTCATCGACGTTTCATGTGAGGAGTATGCTCAAGAAGTGCTCAGATTTTCGGATAGTTCTACGAGTGGCAATCCCACTCCGTCTTTAGATCCTATCCTTTCTACTTCTTTCCCCTCTCTCACTCCTTTTGAGGGAGGTGACTTCATTTTGGAAGAGATCGAGGCTTGTCTTACAAATGATTCGATTCCACCGGGAATTGATGATGCCGACTTTGATCTGGAGGGAGATATTCGTCTACTTGAAGAATTATTAAACGATGATCCATCATCTCCTCTCCCTCCGAAAGAACTTCATTTTGAGGAACTTAAATCGATTAAATCTTCTATTGATGATCCTCCGGAGCTTGAGCTCAAGGATTTACCGTCTCATCTTGAATACGCGTTTTTAGAAGGAACCGATAAATTACCCGTCATAATTTCTAAATAATTAAAAGATGAAGAAAAGGCCGCCCTTTTAAAGGTTCTTAAATCACACAAACGGGCCATCGCATGGAAAATTTCCGACATTAAGGGTATCAACCCTAGTTTTTGTACTCACAAGATCTTAATGGAAGACGATTTCAAACCGGCGGTCCAACATCAAAGAAGGGTGAACCCAAAAATTCATGAGGTTATCAAAAAGGAAGTTGTCAAACTCCTTGATGCCAGATTGATTTACCCTATCTTCGATAGCCCGTAGGTGAGCCCTGTTTATTGTGTGCCTAAAAAGGATGGCATGACCGTAGTTGAAAACAAAGATAATGAGTTGATTCCTACAAGACTAGTTACCGGATGGTGTGTTTGTATAGATTACCAAAAGCTTAATGATGTGACTCGTAAAGACCATTTCCCGATGCTGTTTATGGACCAAATGCTCGAAAGACTCGCTGGAAATGAATACTATTGTTTTCTAGATGGTTTCTCAGGATATTTTCAAATTCCTATAGACCCGCAAGACCAAGAGAAGACCACCTTCACTTGCCCTTATGGGATGTTTGCCTACCGACGCATGCCTTTCGGTTTATGTAATGCTCCGGGCATGTTCCAAAGGTGCATGATGGCCATTTTCCATGACATGATCGAGGAAACAATAGAGGTCTTTATGGACAATTTCTCGGTCTTCGGGGATTCTTTCTCGTCATGCCTCTCCCATTTAGACAAAATGCTAAAACGGTGCGAAGACACTAATTTAGTTCTAAATTGGGAGAAGTGCCATTTCATGGTTAAAGAGGGCATTGTCCTCGGCCATAAGATTTCAAAGTCCGGGATTGAGGTCGACAAAGCTAAAGTTGATGTTATAGCTAAACTCCCTCATCCGACTTCCATCAAAGGCGTTCGAAGTTTTTTAGGTCATGCCGGGTTCTATCGTCGATTTATTCAAGATTTTTCTAAAATCGCCCAGCCGATGACCTATCTTCTAGAAAAAGAAACCCTATTTATTTTCTCAAAAAAATGTATTGAAGCGTTTAATATACTTAAGAAGAAGTTAACCGAAGCCCTAATTTTAGTTGCCCCCGATTAGGACCTACCATTTGAAATTATGTGCGACGCTAGTGATTATGCGGTAGGTGCAGTCTTGGGGCAACAAAAGACCAAACATTTTCAGCCTATACACTATGCAAGTAAGACCATGACGGATGCTCAAGCTTATTACACGACTACAGAAAAAGAGTTATTAGCCGTGGTATATGCTTTCGAGAAATTCGGACCTTACTTAGTCTTATAAAAAACCATAGTGTATACGGACCACTCGGCTCTGAAGTACCTTCTTGCTAAGCAAGATGCTAAGCCGAGATTTCTCCAGTAGATTCTCCTACTCCAAGAATTTGATGTCATTATTCGTGATAAAAAAGGAACGGAGAATCTCGCGGCCGACCACTTGTCTAGATTAGAAAATCCTCATCAAGGTGATCTCGAGAAAAAGGAAATTACCGAAACATTTCCTCTCGAGATCCTCGGAATGATATCTTTTCATGGTGATTATTGTACCCCATGGTTTGTCGACATTGCAAATTACCATGCGGGGAATTTTGTTGTAAAAGGGATGCCGTCCCAACAAAAGAAAAAGTTCTTTAAGGATGTTAAGCATTATTTTTGGGACGGCTCCTACTTGTTTAGAATTGGTGAGGATCAAGTGATTAGACGATGTGTTTACGGCCAAGAAGCCGTTGATATCCTCACGGCTTGCCATAATGGACCCATCGGGGGACATCATGATGCGAACTACACCGCTAAAAAAGTATTTGATTCCGGTTTCTATTGGCCGACAATTTATCGCGATGCCCACGACATGGTTAAGTCTTGTGACTCATGTCAACATCAAGGCAAAATCTCGCAAAAAGATGAAATGCCTCAAAATGCAATTCAAGTATGCGAGATCTTTGACGTTTGAGGCATCGATTTTATGGGACCGTTCCCGTCTTCTCGAAGGAACAAGTACATTCTCGTAGCCGTTGATTATTTATCCAAATGGGTTGAAGCAAAAGCGCTCCCCACTAATGATGCTCGAGTTGTCGTTAAATTCTTCAAATCTCTTTTTGCCTGATTTGGAACTCCTCGTGCTATAATTAGTGATCGCGGTACCCATTTTTGCAATAACCAATTGGCAAAAGTCATGCTTAAGTATGGAGTTACCCACCGTCTTTCTACCGCGTATCATTCGCAAATGAGTGGACAAGTAGAGGTTTCAAATCGTGGTTTGAAACGTATTTTAGAAAGGACCGTAGGCGAAATCGAGCTTCATGGTCCGATAAGTTAGATGATGCATTATGAGCCTTCTGTACCGCTTTCAAAACACCTATCGGGTACACTCCTTATAAGCTAGTATACGAAAAGGTGTGTCATCTTCCTATCGAGCTTGAACACAAGGCCTATTGGGCCTTAAAGCATTGTAATTTTGACCTTAAGACCGTAGGTGATCACCGAAAAGTTCAAATGAATGAATTAAATGAACTTCGGGATCAAGCTTACGAGAATTCTTTAATCTACAAAGAGAAAACGAAGAAAATTCATGACCCCAAGATTAAGAACTGTGTCTTTAACGTTGGAGATTGAGTTCTTCTCTTTAATTATTAACTAAAAATTTTCTCGGGCAAGCTCAAAACCTGTTGGACTGGGCCGTTCACCGTTGCTCAAGTTTTATCTTATGGTACCGTCGAGTTATCTCAATCCGACTGACTAAACTTCAAGGTGAACGGTCATACACTTAAACACTATTTTGGAGGGGACATACCACCGATGGTTGTCCCGGATCTCCAAACTTTCCCCATGGACCACTAAATTCGAGGTCGAGTCAGTCTCGTGACTCGGTTAACAAAAACAAGTGCTTCGTGGGTGGCAACCCATGCTTATCCCTAGTAGTAGTATATTAGTATAATAATTATGAATACGTGTGATATGAGGAGGCTCGCCTCTTCCTTTCTCGTGTTTTGTGTTTTATGTCCAGGATTGCCTGAATTATGAAGACTCTCGTGCTCGTGGTTTTGTCTATCGTTCACTCAATCTTCAATCCATAACATGCTTTTATATGGGAATCTGATATCCTAGATCTTATTGATTAAGGTTTTCTATTAGCATAATTAATACACGACTTTAGATTTGCATAGAGATCCCTTAATATTTAGATTATGCCTTGAAATTAGTATGGGGTGACAGTCTCACATTGAGGATAATGTGTAGTTCTAGTATAGGGGGGATCTTTCGATTTGATCTTACTTGCATTTGCCTTGTCTTCACGTAACCCCATTTTGCCACCAAAAATAGCAAAAATATGTGATTTTAGGCCAAAATTAAAAAAAAATCAAAAATAGAATAAGTGTTTAGACACATATTTTTGTCTTTTTAAGAATAAATTTTGACTTGATAGAGCATGTTGCGCTCTAGCTTGCCCCTTAACTTATATAAATTTAAGCTTTTGCTAGTCTTTTATTCAAAAAGCTTTAAAATGCGAATTCTAGCTTATAAAAGCCAAGAGTTTGCAAGTTTCCATAATAGACTTTAAATATGCAAAGCTTGTTTTATTAGACTAAGCATTCGCGGATTTTTTTATTTAAGATTTTAAATTTGCGAAGAACGAGAAATGATAGAGTTGAATATAAGTTAGATGCTAAGCAAGGATTAGTTGGTTATCTTAAGAGCTCATAAGTGTAATTTGTGGCTTTTCCTCCCCGAAGCTTCTAACCGGACTAATAATACGTGCTCTTTTCGGAAATTAGACAAGCTAGTGGTTTTATCACTTAAAAGTCCTTTTAAAATCAACATTTTTAGACATTTCAGTCTTAGTTCAAATTTATACTTAAATTTTCTAAAAAGAAATTTTTTCTATATGTCGTGGTAATATGAAGTGTTAAAAAAATGATGAGTGTGTATAATATATATAGTAATAATAATAAAAACTGTGGGCTGATAAAAGTTTACTGTCTCTGGTCGGTTCGCTGCCGATGTGGCAGTCTTCAAAAGAAGGCCCATAGCAAGAATAATAATCCGAGACTGATAAAAGTTTGTTGCATCTGGTCGGTTCGCTCCCAATATTGCAGCCTTCAAAAAGGTCGAGGATTTCTGAAGCCAAAATAAGACAACTGGATCATGGTCGGCTCGCATACCGATGTGACAGTTCGTTTAAAGGGTGGAGGTTATAAGTATAATATTAAGTGAAATGTAAGTGATTTAATAAATATAGGGAAAATCTCTTTTTCTTAAATTTAAATATGCTTTTGAACTAAAACTATTTTGCTTTAAGTTGTGGTTTTTCTAAATGAAGTATTTATTTAACGGGAAGCCTAAGAGTTTTTGAAACCGAAGGTCCGTGAGTTCCGATACTATTCTCTGTGGGGTGTCAAAAGCCTGGTCACCTAAGCCAGTCTCGGCTGGGATGTGCCGAGAAGAAATTCACTACATGGAATGATCTCGCCTTCAAAATCATAATTCTTGGGTGGAACTTTACATTTAGAGGGATTACAACTTTCTTAAAATGTCGATTGGATGGTCGAAATTTGAAATGAGCACATACACATTTATAGATATTGATCCATCGGGAGTGAAAAGTTAGTCTAGGCTTACACAAATTACAAATATGAGTAGTGTTAGCATCTTAACTTGTATTTAACAATGATTTCATTTTTAAGCTTGGTTTGGGGCTGATGAAAAATCAAGGACGATGAATTTATCCTTTTTGTGTTTCTTGTTCCATAAAGCTATGATATTTATGAATGATAATAATAAATGCATAAAAATGGTAAAATGGGGGGCTTTTCAAAACTAGTGATTTCTTAATCCCCTTAGATGAACACTTAGTTACTTTTCGAGGTAATTAGTCTAAGGAGGTTGGAATTTTTGGTTTTCTAAGTGTGTTTATGACATTGCGTGAGGACATGACAATAGCTTAGTATGAGGGATTTTTGATATGTGTTTAATCACATATCATTTTCCTTATTAAAATGAGCATTAAATGACCAAAATACATTAAAAATACATTGTGTTTGCTTGTATTGTGTATTTTATGGTGCAGGTAACGGATATACCAAAAATGAACAAAAACGAAGCAAAACGGACAAAACCAAGCACGGGATTAGAAAGAGCGCGAAAAACCAAAGCCAAAGAGGTACCCGTCTTCTATGGACCAACCCGGGCCCACTTAATGGGCCGGGTTAACCCATTAAAGACTTAAGCTATAATAACATATGCCTTAACCCATTTCTTTAATAATCGGTCCAAGTCTAAAATCCACTCTCGGCCCAATATCGTTTTATAAGCACAAAAGCCCAACCCCGCCCAAAAGTCAAACCTTATAACTCCATGGTCAAATTTACTGTACCTTTCCCTCCCACCTCTTTTACACAGAACATCTAATAGAGTACGGGTTAAATCCTTTCACCCCTACACATTTGAATGCTTCTAGAAGGCTCAGCTGACACCTCTGACACCCATTTAGCCACTCTGGCAATCCTTAACATTTCTATTGGTGGAAAGGACGTGTACTTGATCTGACGGCTCAATAAGGGATGGATTGAAGGCGGTTATGATTGGAGGGATGTGATTAGAGATTGGGACACTCCTCCTTGGCCTAGAAGCTTCCTTTCCCTTATATAAATAGAGGTTTAGATCACACAGTATAAGGTGTGTAGTTTTTAGCTTAGCTTTTAGTAGTCGTAGTAGCTTATTGTAGCTTTTAGCTTAACTGTCTCGTGTTTTTACTTTCTAAAGCTTGTACTCTCTTTGAATATTAATAAAATTCTGTTTGATTTAAATTTGTGTTTTATTCATGTTTTTCTCTTATGTAATTATGGTTTAATTGAATTCAAAATCAAGCTAATAAGCTCTTATAAGCTCTTAATTACTTCACAAGCTAGCTCTCATTCAGTTAAGCCTTCAAAAGCTTAACTGAATTAGTATTCATCTCAAATCTCCCCAAAATTACCTCAGCTTAACTTTTGGATGATAAGCCAAAAAGGGAAGGGCTTATGGACCTCACCAGCTTGTTTCTAACAAGCTGGAGCTTGTAGATAAGCTCTTAAGAGCATATTAGATCCCTGTTTAGCTGGGATCAAGGTACTTCTCATTTTTACTTTTAGTAAGCTTAATTACTGTTCAGCTTTTCAAACTGCTTATTTGTGCTTATTTCCTATTAGTTTATGCTTATTTGTTCTTCATTTGCTTAATGCTTAATCTGTTTTTACAAATTTCAGCTTAATTCAATCTTTTATAGCTTTAAAATGAAAAATCAAATATTAAAGGGGTGTTTGGCACAAGCAGCACTAACATATGTTAGTACTGCTTGAGTCTCTTTTGGTTTTTAAATCAGTTTTGGAAAGCTTTTAGAAGGTCTTAAAGACAGTTTTCATAAGTTGTTAAGGTTTAGATCTAAGTTTTAAGGTTAAATCTATAAGTAGTTGGAATTTGTGTTGATAATATAGCTTATTTGCTTAGATCTTCATTAGTGGCTTATTGGTGTTGATTTCATGCTTGTTTATAGTTCATTATACAGTAGAATAAATTTAGTTTAAGTGTTGCATTTGTCATTTGTGTTTAAGCCAAAATCTGTCAAAGTTTCTAAGCCTCGTTTTCAAAGTTATCCAATTTTTCAATAGCAACTTTAGGTTAGATTAAGTTTGTTTAAGGATCTAAAATTGATAGTATAAGCTCATTAGGTATCAAGCTTAATCTATTTTTACTTTTTGAGTTTTTAAAACAACTTATTTTAGCTTTAATTTAGGGTTGTAAGTAGTCATTTTAAATTTCAAAAAAAGCCAAAAATATTAGTAGTAAAACTGTCATTTTCAAATTACTTTTTCTAGCTTATTTTCTAAACCAATTTTCTTAATCCTAGTTTTCATGTGTTCCTTGGATATCAAACTTAATATGTTTTGAGTTTTCACTTTATTTTAAGTGCTTAATTGTTCTTAATCCTAGCTTAAAGTTAGCCAAATGTCCTTAGAATCTGGTTGTTTTATGTCTGATATCTTTTAGCTTTTAGTGCTTTTCAGCTTAATTCATTTGCTTATCTCTAGTTTCCATAAGCTTAGTAAGTCTAGGATTTGCTCTGTTTTCAGCTTATTGGTTTGCTATTAGCTTATTGAATCTTAAAAGCTCAAGCAGTTTAGCTTAAAATCATTTAGTTTAGTTTTAGTTAGCTGTCATCCTTTATAACTTATTTCCGACTTATCTATTAAGTTTTAGTAAGAAGTCCATTTATTAAATTAGCTTATTTTTACTTATATTTTAGCTTCTTCAAAAATAAAAAAAATATATTTTATAAAAAAGAAAGGTTACAGGGGTCGAACCTGTGACCTCTCCTTCACAACACCAAAGCCTTAACCATTGCGCCCTTGAGACTTTTTCATAAGTCTGTTGCACCATTTAATTGTTATAGGTACTTTAGTTTCTAGCTTATTTGCTTATTGCAATTTTCACAGCTTATTGGAATAAGCTGTGAGTTCCATTTTAGTTTCTAAACCTTTGTTATAAATTTTAGTATTTTCCTTAATTGTTTCAAAAATTTTAGTTTTCATTTAATATTTTTAATTGAATTTTTAGTTTAAAAAGCTTTAAAATTAGTTTTAAAAATATTAAAAACACAAAAAAAATATTCTTTTTTTTAAATTAGCTTAAGTCATTTTAGCTTAGAAATTTGCAATTTAAGTTTTTAGAATTTTTAATTTGTCGTTTTTAGTTAATTAAGTTAGTCATTTTAGGTATTAATTAGTTTTAAATCACTTTTAAATGTCGTTAGGATTCTAATTTCTACTTTAGCGTGCCTTTATTTGCTGTCCTCTTTGATTTTTAGGTTTAGAATCCAAAGTTGAAAATATTTGATATTCGAGCATCAAACAAAATACCTTTGCGGACTTCAAATTCAACTCTTGTCGGGATACGACATCCGAGAGATTAAATATTGCTTGTCCTCAAGCAATTTTTCATATCAAACGGGATACTCACTATACTATAATTAATTTGAGATATTTAGGATATATATTTAATTATATATAGACCATTTGGATCGAATCAGTGGTAAAAAATTTAAGTGTGTGTGTGTGTTTTAAATTTGAACGAGCACCAAGAAGAAAGAAAACATTAGTGTGTTTTTTGAATTTGAAAAAAATGAGAAGTGTGTGATAAGAATCAAGACAAAAGGACTATGTACCAAGGTTGGGACACAAGAGCTAAAAATTAGCCTCCTTGTTCTCTAGTGGGTTCGAAACCGGATAGGGTATCCAAGGGAGGGTCGGGTTGCTTTGTTTTGTGTCAGGTTCCCTAAATACTCCTTAATCGCAGTTTTAAAACGTTACTCAAAGATTCTTAATATTTTTAATGAACTCAAAAATACTTTTCCATGAATTTAGAATATTTACACGACATATTTCAAATTAAGACTTCCAATATTTTGATTTGAACATTAACGGACGTGTCGGGATTCGTTATTTGACATTTCAAGCTATTTATGGGACAAACCTCCCGAAACAAGATCAACATAGATAAAATCCTCTAAAAAGGATTAACACAAGCACATATAACTAAGATCACCAAGATAAACATTTATTCACCACCGTCAACACGGTTACTTGATCTAACGAAATTGACAAAAGTCAAATAGTCAAAGGACTAAATTGGAACATATAGATTCCAGAAAAGTGAAAGGGTTACATTCTACCCCCTTAAAAATAATTTCATCCCGAAATTCAACTAGTGTTAGAGCTAAAAAGATGCGGGTACTTGAGTTTTATTTGATCTTCACGCTCCTACGTGAACTCAGGTCCTCGTTTCGAATTCCATCGAACCTTGACGATGGCAATTCTACTCCACTTAAGTTTCTTGAACTCTCTGATGAGGTGTCATTTTATACATTTTTTCAGGGTCGTTTAACCCCCTAAATCGTGCATTTATGCTCAAAATAGGCACTTAATCGTTCCTTTTCAGGTATTCAGCATTTGGAAGGCATTTGGAGGAAATACACATGACTTAGGCTCATTTGGAGAAGAAACGGACAAGACTACGGACCTACAACAACATCTCTCAAGAAGTTCTACTCAGAGGCTGGAGACGGCGTCACAGATTACACGTGGCGCCTTCATAATTCACACTAAGACGGCGTCACAAGATCTCAAGACGGCGTCAGAATGCACGACCCAACCCATTATCTATAATATTCTCTTTCACAAAGACATCACGATTAAAACGTGACGCTGTCGCAGCGATTTTCCTATATATACAAACCCGAAATTAGGGTTTTAAGTGTGTAACTTTTGAGTAAAAGAAAAGGGACGAACCCTAGTTCGTTTAGCAGCTGTTAGGGACGATTTTAGGGCCTCAAAACCCTATTGTACTTCCTTCAATTCATGTTTTAATCAAGTAAGATTATCTTAATCATTCAATATGTCTATGTGTTGTTTGATTCATTATTGTTCTTGCTTTATCTTTAACATGCTTGACTAAACCTTCTGTTGTGTTTATTTATGATTGTATGAAACCTAGAATGTAGATTTTAGTGGTGTTGCTTCTTGTGATGAATATGAATGTTAGATCTTAAAAAATCGGCTTTTGTCTGTATCGATGTTGATATGTCTAGGAAAACATGATTGTGTAAAAAGGATACCATCGGGTAACAGTCTTCATACTACCTTGCCCCTTAATATCCTTAACGGAATATTAAATAGACGGCGGGTTCGTGTAATTCATTCATGACTTAGGAAATAATTACATAGATCATCACAAGTATGACAAAGCAACAACACTAGGAGAAGCAGTCTAGGGAGTAATACATGATTAAATGAACATAATCTTTTATTATATTGTTATTACCAGTAGCTTAGTTTATATTTAGTTTAATAGCTAAAACCAACCAACCTCTCAAATATATGATTTTACCTGCTTTCCTATAAACATAAAAATACAAAAATAATCTTCTCTCAACCCCTAGAATTTTGTTAGACCGTGATCAAGCCTTCCTAACCTATTCCCCTAGAGAACGATAACAACCCCGCGTCTTGCCTATACTACACTACAACGATTAGGTACACTGCCTAGGGAGTTGTAAAACTTCTTGTAGAAGTCCCCTACGACAACCGCAATAAGTTTTTAGCACCGCTGTGTGGGGAATAGTTAGGTTTTGATCATAGTTTAGCTTAGTTCTACTTGCTTGAATCCTTTCAAGTAAGATTTAATTTCTGTATATTAGCTTTCTCATAGTCTATGTGGTTGACGAGAATCCTATCCGCACTCTAGGAGACTACTCTAAACCTAGTCACGAGGGCTATAGGAATACCATCGAGCTCCCCGCAGGAAACAACGTGGTACCTCTTCGATCCAACACCATCCGGTTGGTGTAAAACGGATGCTCGTTCTATGGACTTTGGTCCGAGGATCCAAACCAACACCTCAAGGATTTCCTTAAACTTGTGGATTCACTTGAACTTGATGGTGAAAATAGGGAAAGAACGCACCTGCATTTATTTTAATTTTCCATTTGAGATCAAGCTAGCAATTGGCTTGAATGTCTTCTAGCAGAATCTATCACCATATGGGAGGATCTTACTACCCGATTTCTTGCTCAATTCTTTCCACCAGGAAGGACTGCAAAACTCCGTAATGATATCCTGAAGTTCCAACAACATCATGGAGAATCTCTATCCGAAGTGTGGACTCGTTTCAAGGAATTACTACAAAAAGTCCATCATCATGGCATCGACCTTTGGCTCCAAGTCCAAATCGGCTGGTGGTAAGCTTTGTGATCGAAATGCCGAAGAATCCTGGGCATTATTAGAGGACCTCACCCTCTATGACAACGAAAGTTGAAACGACCCAAGGGATTTCGCTAAGCCAGTCAAGGCAATTGCTTTGCCTTAAGATGTCCCAAGTACATCCGACCACCGCCTCATCGAGCTTGAAAATCAGGTCCAACGCTTGATGGAAGCTCATCTTGCTCTGACAGAACATACCCAAGTGAACAAAATCACTACCTCATATGAGATATACAATGGTCTCTACGACACTCAGTATTGCATGGAAGATCCCGAACAAGCCTTTGTTGAATACGCATCCTCACCTACCGATGAAGCGGGAGGTAAGTGGTATACTTTCAAGCCCGAGCAAAACAATCTTGGTGACACCTATAATCCATCATGGAGAAGTCACCCAAACCTTAGGTGGAGACAACCCCAAATTTCTCAAAATAATTTTTCAAACCCACCTAACTGGTTCTAACCCAACGGTTCAATCCCAAACCGTTCTTTTAACAACAATCCTCAAAGCTTTAACAATCAATCAAACCTTGAAGGATTGGTATCCAATTTCATTGCATCTCAAGACACTAGATTGCCTAAGTTTGAAGCTGATTTCAAACAACAACAAAGTGAGATGACCAACAAAATTGACACTGTGTTGAAGTCCATCACCGATCGAATAGCGGGAGCACTACCTAGCGATACGGTCAAGAACCCAAAACTGAGTACTACCCCAGTTTTGTCTGCTCGTTCTTACTTGACAATTGATCCCCAATGCTCATCTCACCCTTCTACCTCAATCAATGCTATCAAGGCACATTTCAAGGAGGCAACCATTTCCTAAGCAAGTATGCGGCGACCCGAGATTGAAATTAAACCACAACAACCAGAAGAGCCCGAACCAACTCTTGAAGATGAATTCCAGGATTTGCATCTTAACCTACCGGTTCTTGAAGTCCTAGCTCATGCTCCAATCTATAACGCCATATTAGATAGAGAGCTTAGAACTAGGCAAAAACGGATCAGCATTCGTCCAAGGAGAAATACTTGCGAAAATGAAAGACCCCAAACTATTCACTCTACCTTGTAGATTAGGGGACTCAAAACCTTTCGACACCTTGGCTGATCTAGGATTATTGCCGTGAATTAATCCGACGTTCCTCTTCAAAAAGCTTAACATCGGACTGTTAGAAGAAACTAACCATGTCTTTGGATTGGCTGACGGAACCAAATCCTACCCCGTTGGGATTGTTAAAGACATAGAAGTCGATATAAGGAGACTAAAACTACTAAATGATTTCTACGTGATTGATATAAAGAAGGACCCCGAGACCCTTTTGCTAGTAGGAAGAGGATTCCTAGCTAACGCACCTATGTTATAGATCGTAGTAGATGGCCAAAATAGGGTAGGGGAAGGAATCACTTTAGGTCGGTATTCAGGAGTAGTAAAAGGAGTAGACTTAGGTGAGAAGGAAGCACCTTATTAGACCACACTTGGAAAAATGGAGTCATACAAACCACGACCTCGCTCAGATGGAATAGGCACACGAACCCCTTATTATGCTAGGAAGGACTTCTTAGACTGCCATTTACCCATAGAATGGGAAATTGCTAGTGATGCCAAGCTTAATCCTTTTAAGGACACCTTAGTGTTTAGGAGGATAATAGAATTTTTAGGAGCCTTACCCATTAACTTTAAAATAATATGTGGGAATCAGAGGACCTAATTAAAAAAACCAATTAACTGGGACAAACCACCCAAAAATGAAGATGGAGCATGGCACGCCAAGATTAGACTAATCAACTCAGACGGAGAGGAGTTTACCAAAACCCTACAGTCAATCCCCACCACTAGGAAGCTCTTCGAAAGAGAAAGTCCAAGGGAAATCATCGACTTGGACCACTTCAATGACACATAGGAACGTGTGACTTCGAGTCTAGCTACAAGACTCGTAAAATAAAGAAAAGCGCTTTTTGGGAGGCAACCCAATATTTACTTTTCCCGCAATTAGGAGTGTCATGTGTTTTATTCTATCATGTTCGAACGTCTATCTTGTAATCATGCTTTGTTTTGTTTTTAACCTCGTCTTAATTTCAATCAAAGGTATTTTGCAAATAATAAGTGTAGGGGAATTTATCTGGTTTTTTAACCAAGTTCAAGCATGTTAAATAATTTGTTTAGATTAATTCGCGTCAGTGTCAAGTTATATGAGTAAATTGTCAAATCTCAAGTTTTATGCATCTATTTGTACAGGAATTAACTAATAGAATCAAGTGCAGGAAATTTTTCATCAAAAACAAAAATTTCGTTTTCACAGAGCGTGGAGATGGCGTCATGATTTACATGCGATGCCGTCACCACGACACCTGTGAAGGGGTCAGGATTTTCCTGACGGCGTCAAACGCCCAGGTCCAGAAAACTTAAAGTTTTTAATTATTTTTGAAAATAAAACTTGCATAACATTTAAAATATGTACTCTTTTGTTATAAACCTGCAAAACCAATGAGTTTAACAATCCTCTCATCCTATCTTTATTGCTTTATCGAGTCAAACCCTAAATTCATATTGTATATTTGTATATCACACATTTTATGCTTGGTATAGTTGTCTTTGTCTTTGATTACAGGTTATATTTGATGAGAAGAAGCTTCGACGTTCTTAGGAAGTTTCATTGGACAATTCTTGGATGACGATAAAACCAGTTATCGCATGTTTCTTCTCCATTTTTGAGCAAACTAGGGGAGTAATAGTTTCTTTTTCTTGTTTTCTTTTCCCTTTAATTCGTTTTTACGAGTACCTTTATAGAACATTGGGGAAAATGTTCAACTTAAGTGTAGGGGAGGAAATAAGCCTTAGAAACTATTCTTTCATTTACCATTTGCTTTGTCTTTAAAATGATGGGTAATATATCGAAACATAGCATAAGAGGTAATTTGACCCAAATTTAATTTTTTTATGACACACACCGACAAAAACCGAGTATTAATAGCGTCTCATGGATAGGAATTTATATTACTAGCACAAAAACCCTCAAATTCCACCCCCAAAATGTGAGGTTCGCCCTTAGATATTATACCTTTAGCTTGTTCGAGTTAAGGAGTGAGCAATCATGTGTGTCTATTCCGTTGTTACGGATGTGTATGCGTAGTTTTGTCGCCTTTTCTGGAACATTGGTATTGGTTACTTTAGGATTATGAGAGTGTACCGGTAGTATATTAAATTCTAGAACTTGTTTTTGTGATGCATCCTAAGACCGCATAGTGAGTATTAGGATTCACTTGATAAAAGGCATTAGGATTAACCCATGTTTTAAAACTGTAATTGTTATGATGGTCACACCGATCATATAACTATCCCACACCCTTGCCATGCACTCATTTTTAGCGCAGGATACCCCTAGTACAATCCTTAGAGCCTATCCCCTTTCACGGTTCTCATAATTTTCTGCTGGATTCCAGATTATTAATGAAGAGCATTGTCACCCTTAAACCAATCATTACACCCAAATTGCCTTAGCTTACCTTGTATGTACTCACTTTTAGTACATTATTGTGTTTAACCCAAGTTAATTATTTGAGTACACGGTTGCTAAGTCCTTATCCTTGTAAATACTATTTTGGGACGATTGGGATTCATGGTAGTATTTATTTTGCGGAAGAATAGGGAAGAAATGTTAAGTCAATACCCCCATACGTTTGTTAGATGATCTCCATGTTATTTTGATCCACCTCAAATCGGGTCATTAGTTAGATTGTAAATATCGAGCATGTAAAAGCTCAAGTGTAGGGGTACGTGTTATAAACCCCAAGTTATGATGTATTATGTTATTAAAAAAAGGAGAAAAGAAAAAGAAAGAGATTGATGTAGAATTGTGTAGAGTTTGTATATCTTCGTCCGAGTCTTGGCTTAGCAACCAAACCAGCGTGTATTCGTGTAAATAATTAGCTAACCATTCCACTCCAAATTCACCCAAAGCCACCCAAATATATCCCATCCGTTTCTGTTTCCATTATATGTTATCTTACACCTACATCTCACAACCCTTAAAAGACCTCTTAGATAGTAATGAATAATGCTTGCACCTAGCGGTAGAGGTTTGATCCTTTACCAAGCCTATGGTAATTTATATGCTATAACAGGTAATGAGTGTTGATTTTCTGTTTTCCCATTATGTTATAATTTATTATACACCTGAGAGAAAGAGAGAATCCCAAACACATATGTGAGGTGCTAGTGTATGCTTTTCGTGCTTTTAATTACAAGGTCTAGAAGGTTGTGCTGTAAAATACTTTTAAAGAGTAGGTAAAAATGACCCTCATATTGTTATTGTCTAGGTAGAAAAGCCCATTTACTTGAGGACAAGCAAATCCCAAGTGTAGGGGTATTTGATGAGGTGTCATTTTATACACTTTTTCGGGGTCGTTTAACCTCCTAAATCATGCATTTATGCCCAAAATAGGTATTTGTCATTCCTTTTTAGGTATTTAGCATTTGGAAGGCATTTGGAGGAAATACACGTGACTTGGGCTCATTTGGAGAAGAAACGGACAAGACTACGGACCTACATCAACATCTCTCAAGAATTTCTACTTAGAGGCTGGAGACGGCATCACAGATTACACGTGACGCCGTCACAATTCACACCAAGACGACGTCACAAGATCTCAAGATGGCATCAGAATGCATGACCCAACCCATTATCTAGAATATTCTCTTTCACGATGGCGTCACGAATAAAACGCGATGCTGTCGCAGCGATTTTTTGTTTAGTAGCTATTAGGGACGATTTTAGGGCCTCAAAACCCTATTGTACTTCCTTCAATTCATGTTTTAATCAAGTAAGATTATCTTAATCATTCAATATGTCTATGTGTTGTTTGATTCATTATTGTTCTTGCTTTATCTTTAACATGCTTGGCTAAACCTTCTATTGTGTTTATTTATAATTGTATGAAACCTAGAATGTATATCTTAGTGGTGTTGCTTCTTGTGATGAATATGCATGTTAAATCTTAGAAAACCAGCTTTTGTCTGTATCGCTGTTGATATGTCTAGGAAAACATGATTGTGTAGAAAGGATACCATCGGGTAACAGTCTTAATACTACCTTGCCCTTTAATATGGTTGATCCACTCTTAATATATTTCACATGCATTTAATATACTCTTAGGGGCCTTGTAATAGTCTTCATACTACCTTACTTGTGCGTTGCCTTAACGGAATATTAAATAGACGGCGGGTTCGTGTAATTCGTTCATGACTTAGGAAATAATTACATAGATCATCACAAGTGTGACAAAGAAACAACACTAGGAGAAGCAATCTAGGGAGTAATACATGATATGAACACAATCTTTTATTATATTGTTATCACCAGTAGCTTAGTTTATATTTAGTTTAATAGCTAAAACCAACCAACCTCTCAAATATATGATTTTACCTGCTTTCCTATAAACATAAAAATACAAAAATAATCCCCTAGAATTCTGTTAGACCGTGATCAAGCCTTCCCAACCTATTCCCCTAGAGAACGATAACAACCCCCGAGTCTTGCCTATACTACTCTACAACGATTAGGTACACTGCCTAGGAAGTTGTAAAACTTCTTGTAGAAGTCCCTTACGACAACCGCAACACTCTCTCTCTAAGATTTCCATAGGTTCTTCTATAAAGTTCAACTTAGCATCAACTTGGATCTCATCCAAAGGTATCTGTAGTGTTGGGTCAGCCAAACACTTCTTAAGATTTGACATGTGGAACGTGTCATGAACACCATTATGCTCTTCAGATAGTCTAAGTCTATAGGCTACTGGACCGATCCTCTCAATGATCTCAAAGGGTCCAACGAACCTAGGTGCTAATTTCCCTTTCTTCCCAAAGAGTACCACACCTTTCCAAGGCGACACTTTGAGCAAGACATACACACCCACACTGAACTCTAAGGGTTTTCTCCTTTTTTCTGCATAGCTTTTCTGACGATCACGCGCATCTTTAAGCCTATCCTTGATCTGTGAGATCTTTTCAGTAGTTTCTTGCACTAGCTCAGGCCCTATTAGTTGTCCTTCTCCAACTTCGGCCCACAAGATCAGTGAGCGGCACTTCCTACCGTACAAGGCTTTGAACGGTGCACACCTCACACTAAAATGATAACTATTGTTATATGATAACTCTACCAATGGAAGATGAACGTCCTAACTTCCCCCAAAGTCAAGGACGCATGCTCTGAGCATGTCTTTCAAGGTCTGGATAGTACGCTCACTCTAACTGTCAGTCTGAGGGTGGTAAGCCGTACTCATGTCTAACTGGGTTCTTAGTGCCTCTTGCATTGATTGCCAAAACCTTGATGTGAAACGACTATCACGATAAGATATGATTGAGATCGGCACACCGTGCCTAGGAACAATCTCATTGAGATAGAGTCTAGCTAACCTATCCATCTTATAGTCCTCACACAGGCAGAAAATGAGCAGACTTAGTTAACCGGTCCATAATGACCCAGATTGCATCATTCCCACTACTAGTCTTTGGTAGCTTCGTAATAAAGTCCATTGCTATTCTCTCCCATTTCCATTCTGGGATCTTAGGTTGCTGTAGTAAGCCAGATGGCCTCTAATGTTCATCCTTTACCTTCAAACAAGTCACTGCTAACATAAATGGCTATATTCTTCTTCATTCCTGGCTACCAATACATATCTCTAAGATCATAATACATCTTGTTTGCTCCTGGATGTATGGAGTACTTCGACTTATGGGCCTCGTCCATTATTAGGGTCCTCACATCACCCTTCAAAGGAACCCATATTCGATCCAGGTAATACAATGCTTCATCACTCCTATGTTCTATCAGTTCATCTAGCCCTCATTATATTTCTGCCGGCTCATCAAATGCCTCCTTCTGAGCCGCTAGTATCTTATCCTTGATACTTGACTGAATGGTCATGTTCATAGTTCAAATCATCTTAGGTTTCACCCTCTCCTTCCTACTTAGTGCATCGGCTACCACATTCGCCTTACCAGGATAGTAGCGAATTTCACAGTCATAGTCACTGAACAACTCTATCCAGCGACGTTGATGCATGTTTAGTTCCTTCTGATTAAAGATATGCTGGAGACTCTTGTGATCGGTATATATGACACTCTTTGTCCCGTACAAGTAGTGTCTCCAGATCTTGAGAGCAAATACAACCTCACCCAATTCTAAATCATAGGTGGTGTAATTCTTCTCATGGATTTTCAACTGCCTAGATGCATATGATATCACCTTACCTAGAGCTAAAACAGGCGCGTTACATAACTTATCCTTTAAAATTTGAAATGCCAACTCCTGCTCCTTACCCCAATCAAATGTCTTACACTTATGAGTTAAGATGGTAAGTGACTTAGCAATCTTAGAGAAATTCTTAATGAATCGATGGTAGTACCCTGCTAAGCCTAGAAATGAACAAACTTCAGACGGAGTTCTTGGGGCGTCCCAATTCTTAACTGCCTCAATCTTGCTAGGGTCTACGTGAATACCATCGCTATTAATCACATGTCTAAGAAACTATACTTCTCGCAACCAGAATTCACATTTGAAAAACTTTGCATATAGTTTCTCCTTATTGAGTAGTTCCAAGACTAATCCTAAGTGCAATTCATGCTCTTCCCTAGTCTAAGAGTAGATCAAGATATCGTCTATGAATACTATCACAAACTTATCTAGATAAGGTCTACATACTCAGTTCATCAAATCCATAAAGACTGCTAGTGCGTTAGTCAGACCAAAGGGCATTACTGTGAACTCAAAATGTCCATAACAAGTTCTAAATGTAGTATTTAGAATGTCATCCTTGTGCACTCTTAGCTGGTGGTATCCGAATCGAAGGTCTATCTTAGAAAATTACTGTGATCCTTGTAGTTGATCGAACATGTCATCTATTCTTAGAAAGGGATATCGGTTCTTGATGGTAAGCTTCTTCAATTCCCTATAATCGATGCACATCCTAAAAGAACCATCTTTCTTCTTGATAAATAATATCGGTCCCCAAGGCGATGAGCTTGGTCGAATGAAACCCTTGTCCTAGAGCTCTCTTAGTTAACCCGACAACTCCTTCATTTCAAAAGGTGCCAATCGATAGGGAGAATTTGTGACCGATATTTCTCTAGGGATTAACTTGATACGAAATTCGATTTCTCAAGCAGGTGGTAATCTAGATAGGCCAGCCAAAAATACTTTGGGAAAGTTTCTAACCACAACAATCTCTTCCTATTTCTGCTATTTGGCTTTTTCACTCATGAGTTGCCTCACCTTCTCTTCCAGTCTTTCTCTTATGACTCTAAGCACTTTGCCCTTTTGTAGTGGAATTCTAACTACTTTCTCATCGCAAACGATCTCAGCCTTGTGTTTAGGTAACCAATCCATGCCTATGATCATGTCAAAACTCCCATGTCCGAATGGTATCAAGCCGATGTCAAAGACATGACCTTCTATCTCTAGTTTGCAACCTTGAATGACTTTGTTTATCTATACTAGTTGACCACTAGTTATTTTAACCTCATAACTGAAACCTAAGTTACTGGGCTCTAAGCCTAATAGAGGTATGAAAGTAGTGGAAACAAAGCTATAAAGCCCCAAAATCGAATAGAGTCGTAGCATAGTGATTATTTAAAGTGAACGTACCCGTCATGATGTTTGGGTCCTGGCGAGCCTCCTCTACTCCCAGCATAAATGCCCTTCCACGTGCCTGGTTGCCGTTGTTCCCACGACCTTGTCCCCCATTATTAACCACAACTTGGTTTGGACGGTTTCCCCCTGACCTCTGTTCTTAGTTCAGTCTAGGACATGTTGCCTTGAAGTAATCAGTACCACCACATTCGAAACATGCTCCATGGGCAACATTTGGGTTTCTAGCATTTACCGGGTTCACCACCTTAGGAACCACTCTACAATCCTTAGAAAGATACCTAAGGCTGTTGTAGTTAAAACAAGTATGACAAGGCGTCTCAGGTGAGTGGTGTAGGTTACATTTTGCACACTTAGGAGATGCACCAGTGTACTCTCTTCTCAGCGGGTTAGCGGTTGTAGCGAAAGCATTCCCAGTCCTAGTCCTCTTGTTATCATCCTTCACATTCTAATCTCTACTAGGCTCTCCACCATTCCCTCTCCTCTTAGGGTTCCTCTTTAGTGATCCATTCCTAATAGCTTCATCTGTTAGTGTACTAGCTTTCTACACAGCCTTCTGGATTAGCGTTGGCTTCATTGCTGCCACCATCCCTCGGATTTGTGGAGCAAGGCCATAGATGTACCTCTTAATCCTTTTGTTTTTAGGGGTAACTAGATGAGGAGCTAACCTAGCCAACTCATGAAACCTATTAGTATATGCAGCATGGCCGGCCTCGACCATGGCATGATTCTAAAACTCAATTTCTAGTTTTTGCATCTCATTGTTAGGACAAAATTCCTCCCTCATTAAAGTCTTAAAGTCTTCCCATGCCATGCCAACAACGGTCTCTCGGCCTCAAGTGTGGATCTAAGAGTTCCACCACGTAAGAGCCTTACCGACTAATGAACCAGCAGTGTACTTCACTTTTTAGTCATCTCCACATCTACTCATATCCTGAACTGACTCCATCTTCTCAATCCAACGGGTATAGACTATAGCACCTCCCTTCCAGTCATACTCTTTTGGGTTACAAGCCAAAAATTCCTTGTATGAACAACCCCTTTGGCTGTTATCACAATGACATTCCTAACATCACCCTAGATGTTGTCATTGATGGCATTTCTATTTTGATTCCTATTGTTCCCCTGATTGTTACCATGGTTGCCTAATTGAGCAACGATAGTAAGGAGCAAGTTTTATAGCTGCTGTGCAATAATAGTGAAGAAGTCGAGGACCATCAACACCCTCATTAGCCTTAACTCCTTGATCATTAGGTTCACCAATTTGTCCATCGACCCTTGCACTCCGCCGCCGCGTCTTCTCTGCTCTCTTTTCCACTCCTTAAATTCCTAGTTAGTTCTCAGACTTCGCATCCTCCTCCACAACTCTGTGTCCGTGCTCCGTCGCCTACGTGATACTGTATATTTCGGCACTGCACGCAATATACATGAGAGTGTTAGTTTCTATTAGGGCATTATCAACCACACGGGAAGGAACATGGTAACGTTTAGGTAGGAGGGATGGTTAGATTAAGGTGTCCCCTCGCTTTGGCTCACTTAACTCCATTATCTACTCTCACTTTTAACGCCCCCCCAAGCCTAAACAAGAAACAAAATTGCGAAAATTATAATATAGTATATATATATAAGACCTAAATATAGAAGATATTTTTATATTTATATTAATAGTACCCTATATATATTGTGTGTGTGTGTGGCTCCTTTGTGTGTCCTTGTGTTGTGTCGTGTCGCGCCTGTTCCTTGTGTGTGTGTGTGTCGCCTGTGGCCGGTCCTCCCCTGCCTGGCGCCCCCCTTCAGCATGCCGCGTTTTTGTATGTTTGTTTGGATCGCTCTCGTCTATTACTTTTATGCTTTACTTGACGTGTGTGTGTATACGGTCCTAAGGTGTCGACACTGATTTATGTGAACGATATTACCAAATACACGTGTGTCATGATACATTTATAATTACGTTGGCCACCGTATTTATACATGTATCCTTTCTCAGTTGTACTCAGTATTGAGCTCGCACATATCAATGTTTGACTTTTCTAATACGATAAACGATAAAACCATGGAAGCAAGTATAAGCAGAACACCGCGCATATAGATCCTATAATGCAACTATATGAAGGTTATTAGGTTATAGTCTAGGCCAAACCACCTAGTTCTCTATAACCTTGGCTCTGCTTACCAATCTATCACACCCCGACTTAGGCAGAAACACGAGGTGTGACGGAGAATTGATTATCACAACACAAGATACAAGATAGAGAATAACTAAAATGCATTCATAAAAGTGTCGTGACATTCTCCGATCACCAAAAAAAACTTGAGTGAAGATACGTCAAAGAACACATCACATAGTCTCAAAGCTTAAAACTAAATTTCCAACGCAGGGATACTACTAGTCTCAAAATAACAACCCCCAAAATGCTTAAGTTCAAATAAAGTTTCAATGCAAGATCTCTCAAATTATGATCCATATAGGATGCTCTTAAGGTCTGCTAAAACTTGCAACTTGACTTCACTGATCATTAAAAAAACCTAAAAATGATACTCGAAAAGGTCAACATAACGTTAGTGAGCTTGTAGGTTTGACAGTAAACCCAGTTGATGTGCTATAGTTTTAAGTAGTGGACAATTATGCAATATGATAGTGAATACATGCAATAGATTAGATACCAACATAGAAACTCCTTGCTATCATAGATCCAAGCACTTAGTTTACTCACACCTAAAGCCTACCAGCTGGAGCTATACATAAGGCGGAAGATCCACAAGTTCACAAGATTCACAAGATCACAAGAGCATAAGATCACAAGATCACAAGATAAGATCCACAAAGTAAGTTCAACCAAATCTCATGTCATTTACATAGCAGTCAAAGGCACATAACATTGTCCAAAAAGATAAAAAGTTTCGCACAGTAATGAAAACAAGTTCAAAACAGATTTGAGTATCATTTTCCCCCAACGGAAAAGAGTTAAAAAGTGGGGCTACGAGAACTCACCTTAAGCAAAGGTGATATGTAGCAAAGATCTATATCAAACAAGCAACGCAACGACATCCGAACACGACCTAATCCAGTTAATGTTCAATTTAGATATATGTTCCAAAAGTTTTTTCAAGGTTGATGCATAGAGGTCAGATGTGCGTTGTATGGTCACCCTTAACGTTATCAGTAGTGTGATGGTTGACGACTTAGTTTCAAGATAGTATGTTCTAGCTCATACCTTAGTATAATATACTTATACTATTTAAGTAACAAAAAATAGACAAGTAATATAAGAAGGCTTAGATAATAGATATTCAGAAATATACTTCGGTAAATCCATTCGGTAACCTTAGTTACCTTAATTATTTGTATAGTTTATAGGAAATGAAACGTTTATTTATACAAAACGACTTAAAAAAGTTTCATATTTTATAATTATAAAATGTATCTTTCGTCTTTTAGTCGACTTATTAAAATAATAATATTTCGTTATTTCATCGTAAAAATAAGTTTTTGAGTAAAAATCTAAGTATGGGATTCTTTTATGAAATTTCAACATGACCCGTTCATTTATACAACGTTTTCCAAGGCTTCAAACCTCAATTTTAAACACTTTTCTACAAATTCACCATTTTCTGACAAAATGCCAAAAATCTGTATCTCGAACGTTTATCAAAACACATTTCCTCAAACGACTAGTATATATATATATATATATATATATATATATCAATATATACTGTTTTATTTTTCAAAAGTCCGTTTTAAACATGTAAAACGACTAGGTTTTCGCTTATTAGGCCTTAAGGCCCAATAGAGGTCCAAAACGCATTAATTAAGTTCTAAGATCCGATTTAGGTCCAATAACAAACTTACTAGTAATTATAAGTTTGATATGTAAACCACAACGTAAGCCAAGACTCACGGACCAAGACCAAGCCTTGGTTTGGCTTGCCTTATTGGGTCGTGGCTCATTATTCCCCAAAATAAGCTATCCGTAACTTATTTTAAATCGTTAAGCTACGTTAGGCCTTAAATATTATAATAAGCTATAACTAAAGCAACAAAAATAAGCCGAACCACAATAAGGTCCATAATAAGCCATGGTTTATTGGGCCTTATTGGGCCGCAAGCCTTATAAGCTCAAAATAAGTTTACCAAGCTTTTAATAAGCTAGTAAGCTACATAGTTCATTTATATATCAAAATAAGTTGCCAAATAAGCTCACAAAAATAAGATACCTGTTAGGATATCATTTCATCACCTCAAACACAAAAATAAGAAAAATAGATTTTAGAGAGAGAAAGTAAAAAAGAAAGAAAAATGGTTACTTGTTCCACAAAAGAAAAATGAGAAGCAACACCCTCTCCACACTTGGAGAGGGCTTTAAATAG
>BQNB010054602.1:0-14363 GCA_026074375.1 Tanacetum coccineum
CGAAGTGATATGCCCTCGGAATGTACCTGATCGCAAGCATCCATCGACTGTGCCCAAGAGGCACGAGATACTCTGGCCTCTTCCTCCATCATAAGGGCAGTGCGTCTATGGAATGGCCTATCCCTGTACAACATGCATCATCCAGCTGAGAATATATGATCTCATCCTCCTGGTCAACAATAGTAACCAACTCAGTAACTCTCTGATTGACCCCCTCTAAGGTGGTTGGTGCAATCTCCTAGATGGCTCCTACAAGGTCATCTCATGTATCCGTAATACCATAGCCTAACTCTCTAGACGCCTGGCGTCCTGGAGCGGCATCTAACATATCAGCAAATCCATAAAGGTCTGCCCTAGCTATGGCAGGTCCAACCTGCCTAGCAGTACCAACTGCCGAACTCTCCCCGATCTCGTATCTAGGACCAGGAGTAGTACGACACGGCCTCTTATGAAGCGGTAAACAAATCTCAGGCATCTTAGTCTCATGAACAGGAGATGGTAGTGCATCTCTCTGTCTAATCCTAGCAGCTTAGGATCCTAGAGATCCCTCAACATATGTAGGGTTATTGGGTGGTTGTGATGGTATAGGTAATGGTGGAGAGGGTATCTGAGGAAGTGGTGATGAGTATGGAGAGAGAGGTAATGGTAGTGGAGTAGGTAAGGCTAACAATCTCTCAGCAACTTCCTCAGAAAGGAACGGTGTCGGTGCCTGGGGTCGGATGAACATCCTAGCTGTGACACGATAAGCAAGGTATGGGTCCTGGTCAGCTGAATAAGCAACAGCTGCAGGGTCGGCAGGAGCTAAGTGCTCCTCCTCCTTTGCATCATCATCATCAGATGACTCCTTATCATCCCTGTCGTCTCCTCTGTCAGCAGGATAGTCGGCTGGATCCTCCTAAGGATCCTCCTCATCATCCTTCTCCGGATCCTCCTCAGGATCGGACTCAGGAATGTATCCTGGTGACTCAGTAGTAGGTGAGGCAGCAACAGGCAATGGCTGCTCCTCAGCCGGTAGGACATCGTCCTCTGGTAAGAACTCCGGGTAAACAGGCTCCGGAACAAATGGTACATAGATAGGTAAAGGTGGTGCCTGCTCTTGCTCCTCAGGGCCAGGCACGTAATCTGGAGACGGTGGATCTTGAAAAATGGGTCCTTCGACTCCTAGTGATCCTATGTCAGATAGGTCCTCATATGGGCTGGGTATCTCAGTATACGTAACTGTAGAATCTTCCGAATCCGACATGCTCGAAACTGAAAAATAAGAAGTGACTTATATAAGTATATTAATATAAGACTATTATCCTTATATACGTAATATATTATAAACACGTATATCAATTATGCATGTATATAGCCTAACCGACTAATGCAACAATTTGTATATGAATACCCCGTAAAAACCCTTTTGTATGTATGCAATGTTTGAAAACGGTTATAGTCCAGCAAAAACATTTTGACCTGGTTCTCTATAACCTTGGCTCTTGATACCAATCTGTAACACCCCCAAAATGGGTCGCAGCGGAATAAGGATCCGGGGCGTGTTACTTCAAGATCAACAGCACAAGATATATATAAGAACGACACAAAAGTCGTTTAAATTGATACATTGGATTTAATTATAAGACATAATACAAAAGCATAAAGCTTTACTTGTTCCTTGTTTAATATTACAAAAGACAACAATACATTTCCCAAAATATGATGCACATAAATCTTTAAGTGTGCAATCCAAAATGTAATCCAATGCATCCTTGGCACCTCGTGCCTATTGACCTCCTGAAAACATTGCTTAAAACGTCAACAAAAATGTTGGTGAATTCATAGGTTTATGTATTTAAATTATGCAGGACCGCAAGACTTTCCCGTGATGTTACAACATATGCCAACAATCACAAAACCAGATTACTGTTGCACTAAGCTCATGACACTGAAGCTCAACCTATATTTGCTATTTTAGCAGTTATTTTGCCCGTACAGATGTTGTAACCCGCAACATCCAAGTCCGACATGGTCAACGTTCATTCCCGGTGATAGCTAATCACCCAAACAGGGAGGTTAATCCCAATAGATCTATTTATAACATTCGCGCTCACATAATGCAATTAACAACTACATCTATGCAATTGACAGTTCATGATAATGGGCTCAGGAGGGTTATCGCTACTTAGGCAAACACATAATCAATATACTTTAAACACTTGCGTCCAATTTATAAAACAAAGCATGTTTTCACCCCAAATAATAGTAAATCAGTAAAACTGTAAAAAGTGGGGCTATGAACTCACCTTGAGTACAGATAGTCCAAATAATCACAGATAAAACGTCACGCAAGACGATAGATGCAACCTATTTAAATTAAGGTCGTATAAGTACCGAGTACTTTAATTAATAACATTGAATATAATCTTATAGTTGTTACATCGTACTATCGTTCGGGCTATCATAATTAAAGAGGTCATGACATGACGTACGAGGAGTTAGGACACTTTAAATCGTAAATCCAACAACTCGTCGATACGCCATCCGAAGAGGCCTCATTATGAAACTCCCTAGTATTATAGCACTTTGATAACCACTCAATATTCTATATAGCATAATCACCGACTAATCGTTTTAGTAAAATAATATTTATAAAGTGAAAACGTTTATAAATATACTTTTCGTAAAAATGACCTAATTTGGTCGTTTTAAGTCCGTTGCTCGCGTTTCTTACGTCCACGTCTTCGTAGTAAGACGAGTGATCAAAATATTACATTTTCAAGTTTTTGATATTCTGCGATGAATAGTGTTTTTACTGTTCACAACAGCTATTTTACTCGTTTTTAGGTTTTAATTAACGTAAAACCCGTTTTTGTCGTATCTTATTCGTTATAGCTCCGTTTTTAGCGATTCTTTCGAGCACGTTCTCGTAATTGAAAGTTTTATCATATTATGGATGTTTATAAAGTATAAGTTTCTGTGGTGAATAGTACTTTTTATAAAAATTGTTTTATAAAAGTATTAACTATCGTAAACTTGTAAATGGCGTATCTTCTTCGTTATTAATCGGTTTTTCGAGTTCTTTATGACCCATCGATCCTTGTGACATGTAGTATTTTATAAAATCATAAAACATATATGTATTTTTCGAATTACAAAACAGCCCCTAAGATATTTATTATAAAACCCTAATTATTACCTAAATATGTTTATACTTAAACCATATGTTAACATACTTTTACCTTCATTTTTCCATGATATATATAACCATATGACATAAGAATAAGTGCATAAAATCATAAACATAAATAATAACTCATTTTACATATTAAAAAGTCCTTAGTGGTGATTATAGCCATAATTAACATATAACACATAAAATCATAAGAAATAAAAGTATGAATGAATTAAGAAGACCTTAGAGATGATGTATGAGATGATAAACAAGTTCTAAACCCGTGTTTAGATTCAAAACCAAAGCTTACAAGCTTATAAACCCTAGATTAGGTTTGAAACCCTAATCTTCCCTTTTCTTCCTTAATCCTTGCAAATGATGAACCAATGCTTGCAAACACCTTAGTATGCCTTAGGATTGATGTGTAAAGGGTTGTATGGATTGTATAAAAGTTTTGAATGATTTGCCTAGATGGCTTATTTAGGCCGTGGGTTTTGGACTTACAAAAGAGAGGAAGAAAATAATTTTGCAAGTATAAAAGAGTTTATGTAAAGTTTACTTATGCATGCATGTGTATTTATAGTCAAAATATCTAACTAACCTAACCATGGTTACTTTCTAACCCTTGCACAAGGTTAGTTTGCCAAGTGGTTCATGGTGTAAGAGATGGTTCCCTAGATCTTTCTTAATATCTAGATATTATGGACAAGTTGCTAATCCTTGGTCCTATCATCAAAATTTCGGCACATATACATATATGTGATGTTATATTTATTATTTTGGGTATTGGGTGTAATCGTGGGTATTCGTTTAAGCGTAGATAGGTTTTGGTGCTTCCGGGTATGCCGAAACGCGTTTTATCGTGAAACGTAAGCATTTTACGTAGCCAATAAAAATAAGATGAACAAAGTTATTAATTATCCTTATAATAATCATATAACACTTGCTTGATGTAAACATTTAATCGTTTAATGCCCGTTTACATTGAATGATCATTTTTAGTTTACGCGATTTAACTTAACGTTTACGGTTTAAGAGCAAACGCGTAAAACCCTAAAAATAAATTGTGAATTACATAATGTCATACAATGACCTAAAACATGAGGTGTTATAATTAAGTAAGGGTTTTGAGTAAGTAAAAATACACTAAAATTCTACAATTCTGATTTAATTATAAGTAGCTCGTGTAAAGTGTTAATGAGATGGTTAAGGTTGGGCATGGTGTCAGGGTGACCCATGATGGTTAGCTAAACCCTTATACATCCATCATATGTATGTTACATGGACTAGAGCTTTTAGATTAGTCGCGTGTAACCGTGTTTATTTATTTGTATAGTTGCGTGTTGAGATTTGGAAGCTGCATTTGAGCATTCAGGTGAGTTTCATAGTCCCTCTTTTCACATCGCTTTTAAATTGGGATGGAAATGGTGCGAATGGATTTGAAATGTTCTAATTACTATGATTATGTGTCTTTATTTTGAAAGTGTATGGACTTTACTTGGCTATTGTATGTTACGTGCTAAATGCTTATGTGTATTTAGATCGGGGGTAACGTTCCTACCCATTTGTTGTGATATCGGGACCGAGGGTAACGTTCCTACCCATGTAAAGTAATGGTTTTAATGGATCGGGGGTAACATTCCTACCTAAGTGTTGATAGTTGTTGGATCGAGGGACACGATCCGTTCCCATGCTCGTTATGGTTTCATTTGCATGTTAGCTTGTATGATAGTATAGTAATTGTCCTGCCATGTTTGCATTAATCACAGTATTTGTTTATAAGCTTTGATTTTCGTGTCTTAAACCTATGACTCTCACCAACCTTTGTGTCGACGTTTTAAGCATCATTTTCAGGTAACCATCTTGAGGATGTTGAAGCTAGGAAGAGTAGCTAGTGAGACCATAAGCTTGTATGCGGAGTCATTCTCCTAGAGATTTTATTTATGTCAACTGAATTGTTTGATACTTGGTTGTTATTTGATTGTTTAGACTTTTGGAGTATGTTTCCTTGTGGTATGACTTTGCTATCGTAATGCAAGACTCTTTTATCTTGTGTTAGATATTGTCATGACACATTGTGTCTCATTTGTTTATCTATTTCATTTAGTTCTCTCTATTGTTGACACCATTGTATTGTGATGATATCCATGATGTTACACCTCGTGTTTCCACCTGGCGGGGTGTGACACTCGTTGTATAGATAAAACATTAAATACAGGAATTAAAAAGAATTAGAATGAGAAACTCTCCTGATATTTGCTCGGTAGATTCTCCATGTAGGTTTATTGAGCAAGATTGTGTGTTGAACAGCCGCCTTGAGGTTTCAAGACACCAACACTTCAAGATCTCCATATTTGTAAATTATCTACCAATATTCGTCGATATTTCTTTTACGAGGTCCTGTGTAAAATAGGAAAAACATGCATTCCTATCTTGGTATCTAAGGTTAATTTAAACTAAACTAAACATACAAAATACGGGTCAGTCTGGTGAATACGCCGTATCATGTGAATGAATACGCCGTATTGCCAGAACTGACAATAATGTTTTTAAAGTGCATAAAAAAGTAAAGACTGATAACGTCCAGATAATCAATACGTCGTATGGTATGGAGCGGATACGCCGTATTGATTTCTGGGAAGACAGACTCGATAAAAATAAATAACATTCCGGGTTGTCTCCCGGGAAGCACTTTTGTTTACAGCAAAGTCTTTAAGTTAGACTTTTCTTCACTTTCTTACTTGGTGCGCGTAACCATCCATCCTTCGTCCATCATCCAAAAGATTTCCTGGTAAGCTCGGCACGCCTCTTCACTTGTGATTGTAAGATCGTTGCATTCGTCTTCTTTTACGGCAACATATTCTTCTTCATCATTGAACCAATATTTTATCATCTTGTATCTTCTTATTTGGCAAACCGGTACCTCGCGAGTTTCGATACCACATAACTCATGTCCTTCTTCATGATTTTCGTTTTCATATTCTCCTTCATCATAATCGTAGTAGTAAATCTCATGGCTCTTCCATCTTTTCCAACAATCATTGTTTGATTCATCATCACTGATCAAGCCCTCCATGATAGCTTTATTTCTTAAAGCTTCTTCTTTTAGTTCACTATCTTCCAAAGCCTCATACCATTCAAGGTCTTGGTAATTAAGCGAGGTTCCAATAATGTAAGCACCGAGCAAATTTCCTCCATTACAATAACCATCCTCTCTCCAACTATAGGTTGGCCATTCTGAACATCCAGTCTTATAATAGAAAGGTTTGCAATTGTGTTTGACAGGTGTTGGTTTCTTCCATATTCCATTATCAAGCCATGGCTTGTCATATACCCATGGTACATTCTTGTTCCATTCATAGATCCAGTCGTCTTTGTAATCTTCATAAGTTTTAAACCTCATAATATCCTTTGTAAGTAAGTCCGGATCTACTTTGAGAAATTAAATTAATTGAATGCTAAGCAGATAGGTGTCTCATAGCTAAATATATTAGTGTCGATCATGAAGACTTTAGTAACATCATCTTCATTGTCAGAAGATTCTTCATCAGTGAGCTCAACTTCATCATTTACTCTAATCTAGTAAATCCATAATGCTTTCATTGTACAATGATCCATCATCTTGTAGTTAAAATATTTTGAACCCAACCATTCAGTAAATACAACATCAGATGGATCGTATCTCATGTAATTATTAGCTTCATGCTTCGAATCATATCCATGTTTGAGTCACATGGGATGTTAGCAACTTCAACTTCATATGTGAATAAATCATCATCCATTATGCTTAATCGATTGAATTCATTGTTGAAAACTTCAAGTGATGTATCGCAAGTGAGTGAAACATCTTTGACATTAAGATCCTCAAGTTTCTCGAACTCTCCTTTAATAACCTTAGTCATTCTTACTAAAAAATAACCAGAAAATTATCAATAGAACTAGCTGGAAAAAGGTGTTTTAAAAAAATTGAGTTTTAAGTTTGAGAATGGAAGTGAACTTTATCAGATGATCAATACGCCGTATTAAATAGAAGTGAATACGTCATATTAATCAGTTGATCGAATACACTGTATTGGACAGAGAGTTGGATACGCCGTATCCGATGGAAGTGGATACGCCGTATCAGGTTATTGACTAGAATAGTGTATTGAGAAAAATAATTAAATACGCAAGCAATTAAACACACATATATACAAGCAAACAATTAAAGACCTAATATAAACTACACTACTCCTAAGGGGTTAGATCTAATCTAATGTTAAAAACAAAAACAACACTTTAACGGGCAGTGTACCCGATCGGTAGTAGTTTTATGGGTGTCGAACACTTGAAGCGATGTTAAATCTATCAATTTATTAATATCTTGGTTATCTAATATATGTTAATTCTATTATATTCTAAACCTATGTCAGTCCTAATCCTAATTCTAACGGGTAAAAGGGGGTTTTAGCCTGAGAGACTGGCACGGTTTGGTTGGTGACTACAATCAATTCAAGGCACTTTAACCCACGCAAGAAGATAAAAGAGCGGTCGAGCCAAATATAAGAAAATTGTATTAACCATTATTAATCTGATTAGAACGTTGGTTTGTTTATTAAGTGCAATGATTTCTTCTCTCGAGATGGCATATCATTCTTAAGACTTAGGCGTTACATCATCCTAAGACCTAGACACATTAATTCTGTCACAATTAAAGCATCCAGATAAAGCATCCTTATTTACTGATTATAATCTATCTTAGGGATTAAAGCAATGGTGATCTTGTTAAATCCTAGCTCATAGAGACTTTACCCACTTACTGCTTAATGGTAATTTATACATTAGTAGTCCACTTGTCCAACTATCCAATGGAATCAGAATGTTATTTGTTGAATTATCTAGGTTCACCTGCTATTCAACTTGTTCACTAAACCAAAGGCAATATCCGATTAACTAGTTAAGCCAGAAGCGTATCCTTAGCACGGATTTAGAAGAACAATATATGTGATCCTATGATTCTAGATGTATAAATCACTATGTGGAAAGCTATCCCAGACTCTAGATTACTTGGTTCGTATCACTAGATCTAGTTGAATGATAGGTCGCATACAAAAGTACGTAAACAAGTATAAATTGATAAACATAAACAAGCATTCAACGATAAATCAAAAAATCAAGATAAACAATACCAAACATTCAGATCTTCATAATAATGGCTAATACCTGAAGGTATTAGCCTTCAAACGTCATAATAAATACAAAAGCAATTATTTAGCCAAGGTAAACTAACCGAGTTAAGGAATGATACCACAAACTGAATGATTACTAAAGTATATGGAATTACACGTTGTCTCTTATGGAATTGATAGCGTTGCTCAACCTTTTCTGCTCTTTTTCTCCTCTGAAAATTGTCTTTTATGGTTTAGGTATCGAGAATATGATTTAGCACACCTAAAACTCGTTTTTGAGTTTTCTATTTATACTGTCGGTTTGATACGATGTATCCTATGGGTTGGTTACGGCGTATTAGGGGTTTCTTAGAGTAGGGACCACGTTTGATATCTTTCAGAATCTTCACATACTATATCTTCAATACGGCGTATTGGTCTTCTCTAGATACGTCGTATCTTCTTTGATGGATATGGCGTATTGGTAGTCAGAATCATTAATCTTCAAAATATCTTTGTTTAAGCTCCAGAATACGTGCCTTTTGCTAATATTCACCAAGTACTCCATAATTAATGCAATTCTTAAATATAAATGATTAAGTAACAATTCTTTGCAATAACTATACAAAATGGGTTAATAACATGGGATAAACGATGCTATAAAATAGACGTTATTTGATGTCATCAGGTACTCTTTGGGAAGAAAAGGAAACTAGCACCTAGATTCGTTGGACCTTTTGAGAGGATTGGTCCAGTATCCTATAGACTTAGACTACCCGAAGAGCTTAATGGTGTTCATGACACGTTTCACGTGTCGAATCTTAAGAAGTGTTTGGCTTACCCAACACTACAGATACCTTTGGATGAGATCTAAGTTGATGCTAGGTTGAACTTTGTAGAAGAGCCTATAGAAATCTTAGGGAGAGAGTTCAAGAAACTTACGCGGAGTAGAATTGCCATCGTCAAGGTTCGATGGAATTCGAAACGAGGGCCTGAGTTCACGTGGGAGCGTGAAGATAAAATGAAACTCAAGTACCCGCATCTTTTTAGCTCTAGCACTAGTTAAACTTCAGGTCAAAATTCTTTTTAAGGGTGGTAGAATGTAACCCTTGTACTTTACCGAGATCTATGTGTTCAAATTTGGTCCTTTGACTTTTTGACTTTTGTCATTTCCGTTAGAACAATTACCGTGTTGACGGTGGTGAATAAATGTTTATCTTGGAGATCTTAGTTATATGTGCTTGTGTTAATCCTTTTTAGAGGATTTTATCTATGTTGATCTTGTTTCGGGAGGTTTGTCCCGTAAATAGCTTGAAATGCCTAATAACGAGTCCCGACACGTCCGTTAATGTTCAAATCGAAATTTGGGAAGTCTGACTGTGAAATATGTCGTGTAAATATTCTAAATTCATGGAAAAGTATTTTTGAGTTCATTAAAAATACTAGAAAACCTCGGGTCACGTTTTAAATCCAAACTATAATCGTTAGAGAACCCGACACAAGACAAAACGATCCTAGGATCCTCCCTAGGATCCACTTCACGGTCGAACCCCACAAGGGGGCAAGAAGGCTAAATTTTAGGAAGCCTTGTCCAACCTTGGTACCATTCTTATTTGTCTTGATTCATTTTACACACACATCTCATAATTTTGAATACACACACTTTTTTTCTTCTCTCTTTTCTCCTTGGGTTCGTCCGAGGTCACACACAACACACACACTTTTATTTTTGATTTTGATCAAGAACATGGTGGTTTAAAACACTTCCGGGTTGATTCTAGTAGACGGGTTATCATTTAAACAACGTTTGGGTTGTCCGGTTTCGTGTCGATCTTGTCTTCAAAACCCATTCTTGTAAGTTCTCAAAAATTAATATAACTTGTACTTTTAAGTGTGTATTGATGCATAGATGAATGTTGTACGGTGCATTTTCTATAAATCGTAAGCTTAAATTTTTGAAAGTAAATAAAGGGGTGTTTGTTTCGGTTCGAACTAGGGAACAAAGGGAACAAGGGTTTATCATTTTTATGTCGTGGTTGTGATGGTTGAAAAACATTTATAAACTATGTAGCTTCTTTATTTTCGAGCTTAAAAATAAGCTTGTACGACTTATTTTAGTGCTTATTTGGTTTCAGTTACAAAAGAATCAAAGGAAAAGTGATTTTGGCTATTTACTACTCTTACCATATTTTTTTAGCTTATTTGGAGTACTAAAAGATACTAGTAGCTTATGGCTTATTTGGAAAGCTGTGTGGATGGTTTTGGGCTTATTGTAACCCACGACCCAAAAGAGGACAATAAGCCGGTCTTTTGAGGTCCGCATGTTCGAATGAACTTATTGGTTACGTATTCGTGTACTAGAAATATCTATTTAAGTATCGCATTACTATGGTTCGATTTCGGATTTGATCTAAATTACGTGAAACATTATTTGGGCTATGAATGGGCCTCAAAGCCCAATAAGAAGAAATTGTGATTTTACGCGCGTTAAAGACAAATTTTAGTCGATTTATACTTGGACATATTAGAATAGTGGAAGTGAACCTTTGGAAAACATGAATTGATAAGTCGTTTCGGAAAAAGTAGATTTTGGACGTCTTGTCGGAATTGAATTTGTTTTGGGAAAAAGGATTTGAAAATGAGGTTTGAAACCTTGGGAAACGTGTTATAAACGAACGGGTCATGTCGAAATTTCATGAAAATCCTATACTTAGAATTTTTATTCAAAAACTACTTTTGCGACAAATTATATAATATTACTAATAAGTCGACTAAAAGACGAAAAATATATTTTATACTTATAAAATATAAAACATCTCTAAGTCGTTTTGTATAAATAAACGTTTCATTTCCTATAAACTATACAAGTAATCAAGGTAAATAAGGTTACCGAATGGACTTACCGAAATATATTCTGAATATTTATTCTCTAAGTCTTCTTATATTATTTGTCTATTTTTACTTAAATAGTATAAGTATGTTATACTAAGGTATGAACTAGAGCATGTTATCTTTGAATCTAAGTCGTCAACCATCACGCCACAAATAACGTTAAGGGTGACCATACAACGCACATCTGACCTCTATGCATCAACCTTAAACTCTTTTTGAAAGCATAAATCTAAATTAAACATTAATTCGACTAGGTCATGTTCGGACGTCGTTACAATTGCTTGTTTGATCTTGATCTTGCTACCTATCACTTTCGCTTAAGGTGAGTTCTCGTAGCCCCACTTTTTTACTCTTTTCCGTTTGGGGGAAAATGATACTCAAATTTGTTTTGAACTTGTTTTCATTACTGTGCGAAATTTTTCATCTTTTTGGATAATACTATGTGCCTATGACTGCTATGTGAATGACATGAGATTTGTTTGAACTTGTTTTGTGAACTTTGTGATCTTGTGCTCTTGTGATCTTGTGAACTTGTGGATCTTCCGCCCTATGTATAGCTCCAGCTGGTGTTAACTTAGAAGCTTGGATCTTTGAGAGTGTTGGTATCTATATTAGTGGGGTATCTATGGGTCTTCAATAGCATGTGTTGTTACGTTGGTATTTTATCTATTACATGTATTCATTGTCATATTGCACAATTGTCGACTACTTAATATATGGCACAACAACTGGGTTGTAATCAAACCTACGAGCTCGCCAACTTTATGTTGACCTTTTCGAGTATCATTTTCAGGTAATGTTAACGATCAGTGAAGTTTTGTGTGAACTTTAGCAGACCCTAAGGGCATCCAGTATGGATCTATCTTTTGATATACTTGCATTTGTTATTTTGATTGATCTTGAGCATTTTGGATTATGTTATCTTGAGACTAGCTTTATCCCATGCATGGGAATTTAGATTGTAATCTTTTTTGGCTATGTGATGTGTTCTTTGACGGATCTTCACCCAAGTGCTACTTGTGGACGGGGAATGTCACGATACTTATCTTGAATGCATTTTAGTATTTCTCTATTTTGTATCTTGTGTTGTGATTATCAATTCTCCGTCACATCCCGTGTTTTCGCCCGAGTCGGGGTGTGACTTTTTCAGACCTAAACTCGCTAGTTTTTATGTAAAACATCAAAATAAGCAACTTTTATGTTTTAACGGAAGGCAGGTTCGGGCCAGAAAGGACCGAAAACCTCGATTGAAAACTGCACCAGCTAACTTTTCAAAAACAAATGCTGATTTTTTTTATAAAAAACGCAGACCTGCATTTTGATCAAAAACACCACTTTTATGCACTTTTGAGCCGAAATCCTATTTTATTATTTATAAAACATTGTTTCGGACAACTTTCGTGTTTTGGCTGAAGGCCGAAACGGGTCAGAAGGTGTCTGAAATGACCCGTTTCAGTTCTGCGCATAATTTAATTTTCACTGAAATGAGCAGATTTTTAATATAAAAATTTTCCAAACTTCGGAAGGCTCTAAAATATTTGTTTTTAAGAGTTACGGGTCGAATTTTATATCAAAACGATCGTCTCGACGAATACTAACATAGTTTAAAACCTAAAATTTAAAAAATATTTTCATGACACTCTAATAAGGCCTCTAATTTTATGCAATAATTTAACTTTTTTCAAAACCTATAAAACTCAATCAAAATTCCCCAAATCAACATCACAACCTCACAAAAACTTCAATAATCCTACTCCCCATCATCTAAAATATTATACCAACAATTTTTATTGACCAAACCTATTTTTCACACATGCATTTAGATTCCACAATTATGAAAATAAATGATACACATATAATGCATTAAAAAAGGTTTTGAAATAAGCTCAAAATACTTACAAAAACAATATTAAGCAAGCTAGAATTCAAACCAATGAACCCTCTTGGTTCCTTGAGGTTTTAGAACCAAGCAAGCAAACTAAACACCAAAATTAAAGCTTCCAAACACCCGAAAATCTTCACTATCACCCAATGAATAATTTTTAACTCAAATCTTGCAAAACCCCAATTTAATTATGAACCCTAGAATTTTGATTCTTGATTAAACCTTGTAATTAAATGAATTGAGCCCATGATGGAGCTTGAAAGGACTTGCACTAACTTTTGATTGACTTTAACCTTAAATAATATTATAGCAAAAAAATGGATTTGGTGATGGTGGTACTTGTTTGAGGCATCAACAGGGTAAGAAAATAAGGGAGTAATATGCTTTGATAAAAAATATATATACTATAAGAAAGCATGCAAGTGGAAATGACAAGTGTTTTAACACTTGTATAAAATTGAACATAGTGGTTGGGACGTGTGATTGGTGAATTTTACACTATATATAATATATAATAAAATATAAAATATATATAATCTAAAAACAACAATCAATGAAACCGAGAAGTAGTATAGAGTGTTCCCGGGTCGTTTATCCCCAACGAGGCTGGACTGGAGAATCGATACAGTCGAAGATTTGAGTTTGAAGGAGAGAATTGAATTGAAAGTGTGGAAAAGTCAAATTAAACAATAACAGACAAAAACGTTTAAGAAAAACCTAGAAATTACGAAATTAAACTAGAAAACGAGAGCCCGATTCCTGAACAAAGGGGGAAAAACCTAAAATCTTTAAAAATAACCCTATGAAGAAAATTTTACTTCTAAACTACTCTACGGGACAAATAACGAAGAATGAAAAATACTAGATCGAGAACGGAGTTCGTTTGACCCAAAAACGAGTCAAGACAAAATCCCGTACCCGGACCTTTCTTTAAAAAAGGAAAAGTTGTAAAAATGACCCTACGAAAATTTTTGTATTTTTCCTACAAACTATACGACAAAATAAAATTTTCTAAAAAAGCAAAATATTTTTTTGATAATTTTTATATTTATTATGAATTAAATAAACTTTTAACTAAATTAATTTATAAAAAATATTAAACGATATCAAAAAATTCTGAAAAATTTACACAAATAACTTTACACTATAAGGATCCTACGAAAAATAAGAAACACACCACAGCTTATACAATAAGCCTCGAAATGAGCTTACACACCTTATGGGCTTATGAGGTCAAAATGACCTTAAATATTATTGCCCTTGAGTCTTTAACGAAAAAGACCCA
>BQNB010054602.1:14633-34157 GCA_026074375.1 Tanacetum coccineum
TTGGCAGTTTTTGTCTGTTTTTGGTCATTTAAGCTCGTTTTTGAAGGTAAAAGATATGTGTAATTAAGCACTTATCACCTGCATCCTGCTTATCATAAGCTATTTTTAGAAAAAATTTAGGATTTTTAGCTTAATGTTTTATATTTTTCGTGAATTAATTTTGTTAAAAACTTTAAAAAAATCATAAAAATTAGAAAAATAATCAAAAAAATAATTTTCTTTTTTATAAAATTTTCTTTTATCATATTCTAGGTTTAGGTTGAAATTTACTTCCGTAGGGTTAATATTTTGAAAGTTCACTTTTTAAAGAACGAGTTTTCATATCCGTTCTCGTTTTCTTCGTTTTTAGCTTCAATTACTCTCGGTTTAGAATTTCCTTAGTTTTTTATTTTTAAATAGTTAGAATTTCCTTAGTTTTTTTTTTAAATAGTCATTTAGGATTAGAAAAAGTTTAGATAATAATTTAGGGATTTATTTAGTTCAATTGCTTATTTGTCGTTTTCTTTAATTACCGTTATTTGTTTTCAATTGCTTAGTCGTTAATTTTTCTTGCTTGCTTTAATTGTTTTTAATTGTAGATTTAGAAAATTAATCCAAAAAGTTTGAACAAATTCAAGTCATTGTCCAAATAAAAAACAAGACTCAATTTCATAAGTCTTTGGGAAAACGACCCGGTAATCACTTACCGGTTGAATGTGTAGTATTTTGGTAATATTTTTCCTACTACCTTTGTCCTCAAGGGTAGTTTTGGAATTTTCTATACTTTGGATATTATTACGTGTATATATATAACTGTATAACATCAAGTTTTTGGCGCCGTTGCCGGGGATTTGTGATTAAAATTCCTTCGTTTGCATTTGTCGATCGTGGTTTGAAGAACCTTTTGTCTTCGAAAGTTACGCTTTTGAAAAAATCAAAAAATATAAAAAGTAAAAAGTATTTTTCTTTTCTTTTTAGTATAAGTAGAAGATTAATAAATAAGAAAAATACAAAAATATTTGCTCTTCCGGATTTTTCAATTTTTCTAAAAGGTCGAGGGTTACAATTGTATCATGTTATGTTTAATATTAAGTTTGAATTAATAAATAGATCTCTTTTTGTTAATTTTAAATATGTTTTTGAACTTTGACTATTTCATCTTATGTAAGCTATGTATAAACGGGAAACCTAAGAGTTTTTGAAACCTAAGGTCTGTGAGTCCCGATACTAGTCTCTGTGGGGTGTCAAAAGCCTGGTCACTTAGCCGCAAGGTTGGGATGTGCCTCGATATCCTCCTCTATGCTAGCCTCAGACGAATATGAATCTCTGAACCTCTTACGAGGTGGTAAGAGATCAAAGGGTTAGGATCCTAGGATCCATAATGGCGTAGATGATGGTACAGAATCAACCGGGGATCTACATCTCTTACAAGATGGTCCAGCAGATAGTATAGATAAATGCATGGGTCTCTCCGATGAATCTCTTAATGATGACTCTGATGTAGTCGGTGGATACAAAGTAGATAGTGGAGCAGCACACCAACGGCGAAATGCCTTACTACGTCGTGGTGCTCTCCTCGGAGGGTAACACAATCTAGGTGATACATCTCTTGTCAAAGATCCCGAATGAGCCTGATCTGGCGCATCCAAACCCAAAGAATGAATTGGCGAAGAATCTGAAGATGAACTGGAATAAGATGAGTGATGATCTGGAGAACGAGGTGATGCATGCCTCGATGCTAATCTGCGAGCTGGTAAAGGTCCAACTTTCTTCCTTGTTGTCAACAACTTACGCGGCCCATTAAGATGGGTGCGGTAAGGTCGACCAAAAGGAATAGCCTCCCCGGGTCGGATAAGAGTCGCTGACCGTCGACGAATCCCGGGCGGGGCAGTAACATGAGCAATAGGAAACTCATGTGATGATGATGGACGTGCTGTTACCCTGCTCTCCAACGAGCAACGGTAGCAACATAAGGGTCCTGCATTGTCACAATAGTGATATCGAAATCATAGATAATTCATATCAAATAAGTATTTATGATTTATTTAGAAGTCAGGGTATGATTCATAATGATGATGACGGAGATGATGATGCAAGAGAGATAAGTCGGTATCATGAAACAACAAGGTATATAACGGGATTACCATTGTATTATATCATGAACAACTTGCCTTTGTACTGTACATAGTCAAGATTTAACAAGTGTTTTTATTTATACCACACATCTCGTGGCTTGGTTCTAATACATATGCTATAACTAGGATCTATTCTAGTAGTTTGGATGGGCTTCCTAATTGTTCTTGAGTTCATAGATTGCATTCAGAAGACTCTCCTTGTCTGCTTGGTGACGGACTTGGATTTCTTCGATGATTTGTTCTAGATCAGTAATCCTGAAGTGAGCCAGAGAAATATTGTTGTTATTTCCCATTTGCTTTTTTTGAATTTTAGTAATTTGAGCACGAGCTTGTCGAAATCTTGTTGTATAATCACCCGGCCATTTCTGAGACCTTCTATTTTGTCTTCTATATGTTCAATGCGGTCAAGAGAGAGTTCATCCAGGTGATTCATGTCACACCCCCAAACTGGGCCTAGACGGAATACGTGTTCGAGGGCGTGACGTCATAACAATCCGATCACAAAGCAATAAAGAACGACCACTAATCATGGACGTTTGAAAAAGTTTACTCGTTGCATAAAATAAAATAGATTTAAGTTTTACAGCCCATAATAATTAAGTTAAAAGTAGCGGAAGCATAACAAAGTTTTAATAATGACAACGAGTAAATAATAGATAAGTCTTGAAATTGGCGAAGTCACATAGCACATAGACTCCACATAGCATCAAGAATCAATCCAAGCTAAGCACCTGAGAAAACATGTTTAAAACGTCAACATAATGTTGGTGAATTCATAGGTTTAAGTTAATACAAGAGTGGACCACAAGATTTCAAAACGTATGCGACTACTATAACAGATACAGCATCACATAAAAAGTATTTACTGTTGCACTAAGCTCATGACACTGAAGCTAATAATCAACAGGGCATGCTACATCCTGTCGCATAGTATTCCTGCCCTTAACCGGTGTCCCAAACCAAAGACCACCATAATGTACAATCGACATGACATATATCCGTTTGTTCTTCGTTAAGTGGAACCAAAGCGGATAGGGATAATTAGTCCCAATAGATCTATTTACTCACTCGCGCTCCCTCAACCGGTCCTCCGGTCGAGAAACTAACAGTTCATGATAATTTGGGCAGTAGTAGGTTTGTAAGCAACTTAGGCAACACATAAACAAGTAAAACTCGCGTAAAGAACTTGTGTCCAATTTAAAAGCAAACAATGTTTCTCACCCCATGGTATAAAGCATTTGTAAATCAGTAAAAAGGTGGGGCTATGAACTCACCTTAGCAAGGGTAAGCGATAACCACAACAAATGATGAAGATATAAGGAGGTCTAGCCGCGACCTAGAGTAAGTATGGGTATGACTTAGCATTTATCAAAGAAACAAGTAAAGCATCCATGTTCATCATTTAAAGCATCCAAGTGTGTTTGCGTTTTAGTAATAAAAGACTTTGAAACTTTACCATGTCTTAGTTAAATCCCGACACTCGCAAAAAGTTACTATTTTTAGATACTTTCCTTTTTAGGAAACTTTTTAGTTTCAAAATGTTAATAACGTCCCCTATTTTCTTAAGTTTCCACATTTTACAAATCGCTTAAATAATTCTAAATCGCCTAGTCCTTATGTTTAAATCGCCTAAATGTCTAATTCGTACCATTTTTAATAATCCTACTTTTTATTAAGGTCGTTATCTCAATTAATCTTTCATGACATTTCTAGTTGTTCTAACTAATTACCTAGCATTTCTATGTGTTTCGCTTGCATTTAAAACATCCGAAATCGTCCGAAAGTGCCCGAAACCCCCTTTTTATCATTCCAATCAGCAACATTATTTAGAGTGTTTCTTAAAAATCTATTTTTCCGATTTGTGGTAAAAATGTCTCTCGTTTTTGACTTTTAGGCTAAGCGGTTGCCAACATTATAGTAAAATCTCATTCCGGACAACTTTCGTGTTTTATACTTAAGCCGATTCGGACCCGAAGGGCTCCGAATCGCCCGTTTTAGCTGCTGATCTGGTCATTACATTTTCCATTTTCGCCGAAAAATGTTTCGAGTTTCATTTGGCCATAACTTGGCCGTTTTAAGTCCGATTTTAAAGTGTGATATATGAAAAATTATCTATTCGAAATGAGCTCTTCGAAAACTACTTTTACGCCTAATGAAAACATTTTTAAGTCGCTCAAAACCACCAAACTAATTTGGGACAACAAGTTTGTTTTGCCGAAATATGACCAAAAATCAACCCAACTCGCATATTAGTGCCTAATCTAGTTCAACCTTTATTTACAACTAATCCACCACAAAACTAACCTTAATCCAACCTAATCTCTATTGTTGCAACTCTCATCAACTCTCAATCTCACCAAGAACATATTATAAAACATAAACATAAAGTGGTAACAATATTTACTTCCATTTTATAAGAGATGACAAATATTAACTTATTTCTTTTGTAAAAATTTACACAAACACATGGATCTTTTATGAACAACATAGATCTATAAAGAACATAGATGAAACCAACAAAGATTTAAAGAATACTTACAAATCAAGAAGAGCAAGTAGCAAGAACACTAGATCTATACCCACAAACTATAGATCTATAAAAACCCCAAATAATCTTGAAAACCCTAGTTTTGTGATTCTTGAAAACCCTTGAAAACAACGAATCAACACTTGGATCTACCTTAGATATAACTAGGAATGAACTTTAAACACTTGGATTTAGCTAGAAATCAAAAGTTATGGGTTTATGAATACTATGGATCTTGCTAGAAATACAAGTTATAGAAGTGTTTGGTGTGTGGGGGTTGTGCCGTAGAGTCAAAGGGAAGGGGAAAGAAGGATGTTGAAAATTGTGGCTAGTGAAATGTGTATAACCTAATGATAGATATTGTGTGTATTTATAGGTCACAATCACTAGGTTTTAGGTTAAATGTGTACGGACAAGTGACCAACACACACCAAAGGTGGTGCTTGGTTCTTTGGTTCGACCGAATAGGGCTCACAAGACCAGAGGTTCAATTTTCTAGCCAAGGTTCACTCAAGATAGGATACTATGGTTCAAAGTTACTAGTCACAAAATGGTAAGAATATTGTAAGTATTCACATGCAAATTGTTGTATGATAAGTATTACTCATGGGTGACACTCTCATGTTCCATTGTAAAAAATATAAATTGGTTCGTTTCGGCCGGGTCGGTCCGGTTCCTCGTTTCGTATACAATTATTGTATAAAATGATTTTTTATAAAATATATAAAACTTTTTTTATAAAATATATAACTTTTTATAAAAAATATAAATTGGTTCGTTTCGGCCGGGTCGGTCCGGTTCCTCGTTTCGTATACAATTATTGTATAAAATGATTTTTTATAAAATATATAAAACTTTTTTATAAAATATATAACTTTTTAAAAAAAATATAAATTGGTTCGTTTCGGCCGGGTCGGTCCGGTTCCCCGTTTCGTATATAATTATTATATAAAATGATTTTTTATAAAATATATAAAACTTTTTTATAAAATATATAACTTTTTATATATAATTTTTAATTGTTTTAAATATTTATATATAATTTTTAAATGCATTTTATATATGTTTAAACATTTTTTAAACATTTTTATATTTTGGGTCGACATTGTCGACCCAAACTTGTTTTAGTTCTAATATTTTTTTTTCGATATGGCGGGATCATGAAAATTTTGGCGCCAATTTAGGGTCGACATTTTCTTAAGGTTTTGGGTCGACATTGTCGACCCTAAACTTTAATAAAGTTAAAATCTTTGAAAAATTATTTCATATATAATTATTTCATATATAATTAATTTTTATAACTTAGGGTCGACATTGTCGACCCTAAATGTCGACCCAAAACTGATTTGTTGACTAGCCACATTTGGTTGAAAAAAGTGGGTCCCCTGCCAATATTAGGGTCGACATTGTCGACCCTAATTTTTGGCCGACCCCAAACCCACATTTTGTTGTAGTGAGTTTTAAATATAAGATACAAGTATTTATCGTCTCAAGATTACTATAATTGTCAATATGTAATTGAATCGTTTGATTTCATTCACCTTATATTTGTGTTAATATTTTTGCATTTAATTTTTTTAAAAAGTGTAAAGTTTATTTTTACTTTTTAGTTGTAGAATATGTCACTACAAGTTTCTTTAGTGTTTCTCAAGCATGAATACTAAAAGTGTGACAAATTAAACTCTAATTGTTAACAAATTTTATATTCTTCACCACTTCAAAGTGCAAAAGAATTTATTTACCCTTTTAAATGTTAAAACTGAGATTCTCATTAATATATTTTGGTACTTATTAACATAGAAGCTTGTAAGAAATGTGACCAAATGACATGTTTGTAGTAGTGATGATTATATTTGTTTCCGTATAGTTAAAACACTAACGAAAATAAAATAAAATTACATGCAATAATCTTTTTTATTATTTATTCATTCTATTTATGTATTTGAGTGATAAAGGATCATTTTATTGCTTATAACCTTATTATTTACATAGTGGTGGAAGACAAACGAGCAACAAGCTGCGCCGTTAGCCTTTTTTGAATTGCAAAGCTAATCCTATGGAAAACCACATTTGTGGATCTAGGTTCATAACGTTACTGTTCATAACCCGTTGAACACTATTAAGTAGCTCCACCGCCTCAGATGCAAGAAAACCAAATGTATCAAACGCGAAAGGAATAAACATGTGTTGATTTTCAATGCAGGCTTTCTCGTGTTTTGTCACTTTGCATGAGGCGTCTTTCAAAGCAGCCTAACCCACTGTAAAACCCCTACCACTCAACCCCACAAGAGGAGGAACCCCAGTCAGATCCACACACGTATGTTTCCCTCCAACCCATCCAAAAACCAAAACGTCAGCCGGTCTGAGTGTGGATATTCTGTCTGACGAGTCAGTCAAAAAGTTCACAGGTGCTTCTTTCTTGGTGGAGATCCCGACACACCTACATATGTTAAAAAGAATGTCCCTAACCATATCGTGTCGATACTTGAAACATGTGATCTCTTTACAATGAACCACATGTTATCCAAAGGAATCCAAACATGCCTTGCGACAAACAGGGCATATTGCATCAACCAAAAATAGTAGAATCATAAGGCGATACTTAATGATAGTGTGGTATTCTACTGGTGACATATGTTGGCCGAGCCCGTCTATAGGAATAACTAGTAGGAAATATTGAGCATGTGATGCGCGTAGACACTCAAAAACTGCTTTCTGTCTCACAGTCATGTCAAAGTGAGCTTCTATATCCTTAACCATTTCACTAAAAAGGCACTCGCCGGTGTTTGTTAGGCTTTAGAGGGACTAAAATCAAAGCTTGGAATCGTATCACGTAGACAAGCCAAAGCAGAAACATAATCATCATCCATACCACATAGCCACAGTCACGTAAGATGTGGTCTTGTAACACCCAAGATTGGGCCCTCGAGGCCACAAAAGCATATGAAGAATCCATTTTTTCCGAGTACAACCCCAAACCACCGAGACGGATGGGTAAAGAAGCAAGCCGCCACTATAAGTCTCCAAAGAAAGGACCTCTGCAAACCACTATATCCTCGATTAACCCACACAAACCTTTGTTAAAAAATAAGGCCGCCTCCTCCATGTGTACAGGTTGACAAGTCCTTAAACCAAAAAAGAGTTTGAAAATACCCATACACGATCGAAGCAAAAGGAGCTCACTCTGTGGGTCATGTAACTGTGGAAGGAGACTCATTAAATCAACAGCATTCGCGGCTCTCCTCATAGCCATCCCACTAATATAATCTGCGTCTCTACTAACAGCTCATCCAAGAAGCTTCACACCCAAAGACGGCCTTCGAATATCGACAGGAAATAAACCCTCACGAAGCTTCACACCACACGAGGGCCAAAATATCTTTGTTTTCTTGTTATTAAGTTCAAGACCCAAACCTAGACCACTCACTTTTATAATGTCTAACACCCGGGCAACCTCTTCTGAATCTCCAATAACAGTTCCATCATCAAGATACCATGCATGAAGACGAAGCTTGTAACCGTCTCTGATCTTATGTACTAGCGGGTGCAATACAAGAGCAAAAAGAAGAGGTCCCAACGGGTCACCTTGTTGCACTCCATTGGCAGACCAAATATGTGTGTATCTTATATACAATCTCGTTGCCTGCACATATAAAAATCTACCCACAAAGAAATAGAGGGACACCTCACCCCAACCTCTTGGAGTAATGCCGATCTATCCACAAGGTTAAATGCATTCGAGAAGCCCACAATGAGCATTGCAAGAGACCCATCATTGTGATATTCACTCAACAACCTATTGACACTATGTAAAATAGCCTGAGCGCCACCCGAAACTTCGACTCCAAATTGAAAATCACTAAGGTACTTTGACATTTCCTTACCCACACCTTTCATGGCTACCTTGGAAACCAACCGTCTCCATATAGTGCCTACTGCAATAGGTCGATGCAACAAACTCTACCAAAATAGGCGGACACCTCCCCGCTAACCACAAATTAACGACTGAGGTGATGGCCTTTAAGAGATCAGTGGCAGTAGCAGACCCCTCTCCACATAAAGCATCTAAGATATGTTGTGCCCTCAAACCATCTCTCCCGCATGAAGTACTTTTAGGAAATTATTTAATGCAACCAAAGACATTATCAATCTATGCTACAAGGGGAGGCTCAGAAGATGCCTTGCTCGGCATGGACGGAGGTGGCTTGTAAGGATGCTTAGCCTCTAAGGCTTTAATGGTATCATCACAGGACGGAGCTACACCGGAGGAGGATAAGACTTTCACTGCTGTCGTAAAGTGCCCATCCGCAACCTTGCGAAGACACTGTCTTATATTGGTGTTGCCCTTTGTTCTCTCCTCCAGAAAATCACCTCCACCCTGGCCGAAGGACACCGACCCAGAACCATCTAATATACTTTTAACCAATGTTGTAATACCATCATCTTTCCCCCATGTAGCTAGGGACTTAAAATTGAACTTTGTTGCAAGGATTGTTGTTGAGTGATATCTCATAATGTTTGAGAATGCTTTTTTATGATATTGTTGTAGCTTCAAGTCTTGTTTGAATTGAACATGTGAAATATATTTGCCGAGATAGTAATTAGTTCGTTTTTTCTCATGTTTAAAAATAGTTAGTATTTGAATTTTGTTATAGAAAAATTAAGATTTATATGTTTTGATATTCCAGAAATAGTATGTAAATTAGTAATTGTTGTATAGTTTTTTTTGATGACATAATCCCTTGTAATAAATGCACAAGAGCCACAGATTTGAAATTTTACATTCGCACAAACTCCCGTTATTTCCTCACTTTAAAGTCTAACGGCTATCTCTAGTGTTTTTGTTCAAACTCCATTTTCAAGTAAGATTTTTTTCTTAAATCTGATCTATCAATTGATTTCACAATTTTTGACCTGCAAGTCTTTGTAAGTAAACTTTCCTTTCTTGAAAAATCTTCATGAATTTGGGTTTTTGTTGCTAAATCTCATTTTTTGTTTTATTCATGTATTTGATTTCATTCAAAGTTATTTTTTGCTAACACTCTACGTTTGTATGTTTAACCTTACTCCATTTTTTTTCGATCGAATCAATTGTTATGAGTGGAAAGAACTTTTTATATTTCTTTGTTAAATTAGGGTTTTTGAGTGTATTTATGAGGATTTTACTTGGGTACATCGTGTCTAAGATTGAAAATTACTAACCTATCATTACACCTGATTCCACTATATGTTGATATTAATTAATGATTTATGAATAGCAGAGCTAATATTTGTGCTTGATGATTAGTAACATGTTTATTGATTAATTTAATTGTGTATCAGTCTTTCTTGATCAATTTTGGATGTGTTTTATAGGTAAATTATGCGTTAAAATTTATTTGAAATATTTCATTTGAATGGCAGGAGTTTTATTCGATTGTTCACAAAAAGCAAGAAGTGATTTACATCTCGTTAAAATTACGTGATCAAAAGGCTTACAATTCCAACTTATATTTAAATCAGAGCATCAATCTTTTCTTGATTAGTAGTGCTGTAGCTTTTTTATTGATTAATTCCGTGTATAAACTGTCTTACTTGACTAAAATTATGATGAGTTAAATGGTAGATTGTTTGTTACGTTTTCTTTGGAGGAGATACATTTATGCAGTCGTTGCGATAAGCTATAAGTAGAAACGTTTTACATGAATCAGAATGACCTGATCAAAAGTCTTACAATTCCAATCTATTTTTCATCAACATCACTTAGAATTCCCATCGGTCTAAATTAATATATATGATCGATTGTGCCTAAGAGAAACAACAGGCTATTATTCAATTTTTAGTAACAGGCTACAAGTAGAAATGTTTTACGTGGCTTACAATTCCAATCTATTATTACGATGCTTACAATACCAATCGGTTTAATGAATACAACCCTTACATGAAAATCTATTCATGATGTTTAGCATTGTAACTGGTTTATTTATTAATTATTTAGGCTATTCTTTCTTGATTAGTTTTATGATGATGAGTTTATTGGTGGAACGTTTTTAGATTTTTATTGTAAGGCTAACCTCTATTCAGTTGTTAGTGAGATACTAGAAACGCAAATATTTTACGTAAAACTATTTTATTCGAACGTCACTTACAATTCTAATTGGTCCAACTGATACTAAACTTTTATGAAAATCAGAGCTTTAAACTTATTCATGATGATCCGTAGGTTGACTTGTTATTGATAGCGTTCAAAAGAAAAAAAAAACAAAAAAACAAACTCATTTTTAATAAATTTTGTGTATAAGGCGCTTCTTTCTTGGTTAATTTTATGACGAGTTTAATGGTGGATCAAGTATTAGATTGTTTTTTGAATGGCGGACTTCCATTCACTTGTTAGAGGGAAGCTAAAAGTTGAAATGTTTAAGCTGGGTTAACAATTATATCCGTTATAGTTCAACGTAAGCTCAAAATGCTTCTAACCCATAGTTATCGAATAGCTTTGGATTTCTTATAGATGCAACCCGTTTATATCTTTGAATGAGCTTCTGGATTTCTAAGCAAGAGCATATGTATGATAGTGGCATTTTATAGTTTTTTGGCTTTAGTGTTTGGGCTCTGTGTTTGGTTTTATTTCTTTGCTTTTTTTTCTTCTTTTTTTTTTCATCTTACATTATTTGGCTCCTCCCCTATTGCATGTTAATAGTATCCAGCTTTTAAAAAAAAAGCTATTTATACATTCTACTTAAAATTAACATTTTTACATTACTCATTTCACTACATTTTATTACATACTCTTGTAAAGCTAACATTGACATCCAACTGAAATCCATATTTGACTCAGCTCATTCGATTCATAAGAACTAAACGCATGTATGTGTTGCAACATTAAAATCTATATAAAAACATTGAACATGTCCACATATCTACGTACGAGTTCCAAGTTCCGAGTTGGTGTTAATAAGGTAGGTGTTAAACACATGACTTCTACCACAATGCATAATCCAAATATATGATATTTTGTGTTGTTTTGAGTTATGAATTGGTGTTACGTAGTTTTTCAACATCAACAAAGTGTTATCGAGTATCTTTAAAATTTACAAAGTAAATTATTATTTAAAAATAAAGTATAGATCAAGTGTAACCTGAATAAAAAATGGGATGACACTACAACAAAAGCCACTTTCTCCAGCGCGTTTTCCCCCAGCGACATATGTCGCTGGGGAAACGTTTCGATAACGTTTGACTAAAGATTCAACGAGAAAAAATGCCACGTCGGAGTATTTTTGTCGTTTAGCGACTTTTCCCCAGCGACATATGTCGCTGGGGGAAAACGCGCTGGAGAAAGTGGCTTTTGTTGTAGTGTCATCCCATTTTTTATTCAGGTTACACTTGATCTATACTTTATTTTTAAATAATAATTTACTTTGTAAATTTTAAAGATACTCGATAACACTTTGTTGATGTTGAAAAACTACGTAACACCAATTCATAACTCAAACACAAAACAACAAAAAAAATAAAAATTAAAAATATCAATAAATAAAAATTGGATTAAGCATTGTGGTAGAAGTCACTGTGTTTAGCCACCATACCTTATTAACACCAACCTCGGAACTTGGAACTCGTCGGAGATATCGTGGACATGTTCAATGTTTTTATATAGATTTTTAATGTTGCAACACATACATGCGTTTAGTCTCTAAGGAATCGAATGAATCTAGTCAAACTATGGATTTCAGTTGGATGTCAATGTTAGCTTTACAAGAGTATGTAATAAAATGTAGTGAAATCAGTAATGTAAAAATGTTAATTTTAAGTAGATTGTATAAATAGCTTTTTTTTTTTTTTGAAAAGCTGGATACTATTAACAAGCAATAGGAGGAGCCAAAAAATGTAGAGATGAAAAAAAAAAGAAAAAAAAAACAAAGAAATAAACCAAAACACAGAGCCCAAACACTAAAGCCAAAACTATAAAAACTACCCACTATCAAACAAAGCTCTTGGCTTAGGAAATCCAGGCACTCCATTCAAATGATAAACGGTTAGCATCCTATAGCGAATATCCAAGCTTCGATAACCTATGGGTAGAAGGAATTTTGAGCTTCGTTTAACTAAACAGATCATAATTGTAACCCACGTAAAACATTTCAACTTTTAGCTTCCCTCTAACAAGTGAATGGAAGTCCGCCATTCAAAAAACAATCTAATACTTGATCCACCATTAAACTCGTCATAAAATTAACCAAGAAAGAAGAGGGCCCGCCCCCCCCCTTTTTTATAAAATAACCAAACAAAATATATTAAAAATGAGTTTGTTTATTTATTTTTATATTCTTTTGACGCTATCCAATACAAGTCAACCTACGGATCATCAGAATAAAGTTAAAGCTCTGATTTTTCATAAAAGTTTAGTATTAGATGGACACTTAGAATTGTAAGTGACAGTTCAATAAAAATAGTTTTTTTACGTAAATATTTGCGCTTCCTAGTATCTCATCTAAAAAACTGGAATAGAGGTTAGCCTTACAATAAAAATCTAAAAACGTCCCACCAATAAACTCATCATAAAACTAATTAAGAAAGAATAGCCCAAATAATTAATAAATAAACCAGTTACAATGCTAAACATCATGAATAGATTTTCATGTAAGGGTTGTATTCATTAAACCGATTGGTATTGTAAGCATCGTAATAATAGATTGGAATTGTAAGCCACGTAAAACATTTCTACTTGTAGCCTGTAAAAATTGAATAATAGCCTGTTGTTTCTCTTAGGCACAGTCAAAATTTTAATAAAATAAAAAAAAATCATATATATTAATTTAGACCGATGGAATTCTAAAGTGTATGTTTGATAAAAATAGATTGGAATTGTAAGACTTTTGATCAGGTCATTCTGATTCATGTAAAACGTTTCTACTTATAGCTTATCGCAACGACTGCATAAATGTATCTCCTCCAAAGAAAACGTAACAAACAATCTACCATTTAACTCATCATAATTTTAGTCAAGTAAGACAGTTTATACACGGAATTAATCAATAAAAAAGCTACAGCACTACTAATCAAGAAAAGATTGATGCTCTGATTTAAATATAAGTTGGAATTGTAAGCCTTTTGATCACGTAATTTTAACGAGATGTAAATCACTTCTTGCTTTTTGTGAACAATCGAATAAAACTCCTGCCATTCAACTGAAATATTTCAAATAAATTTTAACGCATAATTTACCTATAAAACACATCCAAAATTGATCAAGAAAGAACTGATACACAATTAAATTAATCAATAAACATGTTACTAATCATCAAGCACAAATATTAGCTCTGCTATTCATAAATCATTAATTAATATCAACATATAGTGGAATCAGGTGTAATGATAGGTTAGTAATTTTCAATCTTAGACACGATGTACCCAAGTAAAATCCTCATAAATACACTCAAAAACCCTAATTTAACAAAGAAATATAAAAAGTTCTTTCCACTCATAACAATTGATTCGATCGAAAAAAAAACGGAGTAAGGTTAAACATACAAACGTAGAGTGTTAGCAAAAAATAACTTTGAATGAAATCAAATACATGAATAAAACAAAAAATGAGATTTAGCAACAAAAACCCAAATTCATGAATATTTTTCAAGAAAGGAAAGTTTACTTACAAAGACTTGCAGGTCAAAAATTGTGAAATCAATTAATAGATCAGATTTAAGAAAAAAATCTTACTTGAAAATGGAGTTTGAACAAAAACACTAGAGATAGCCGTTAAGACTTTAAATTGAGGAAATAACGGGAGTTTGTGCGAATGTAAAATTTCAAATATGTGGCTCCTGTGCATTTATTACAAGGGATTATGTCATAAAAAAAAACTATACAACAATTACTAATTTACATACTATTTCTGGAATATCAAAACATATAAATCTTAATTTTTCTATAACAAAATTCAAATACTAACTATTTTTAAACATGAGAAAAAACGAACTAATTACTATCTCGGCAAATATATTTCACATGTTCAATTCAAACAAGACTTGAAGCTACAACAATATCATAAAAAAAGCATTCACAACATTATGAGATATCACTCAATCAACAATCCTTGCAACAAAGTTCAATTTTAAGTCCCCTAGCAACAAGGGGAAAGATGCTTGGTTATTACAACATTGGTTAAAAGTATGTTTGATGGTTCTTGGTTGGTGTCCTTGGCCATGGTGGAGGTGATTTTCTAGAGGAGCGAGCAACGGGCAACACCAACATCAAGAAGTGTCTTGGCAAAGTTGCGGATGAGCACTTCACGCCAGCAGTGAAAGTGCTATCCTCCTCCGGTATAGCTCCATACCGTGATGATACTATTAAAGCGTTGGAGGCTAAGCATCCTTACAAGCCACCCCCATCCAAGCCTAGCATCACATTTTTTGAGCATCCCCTTGTAGCAGAGATTGATAGTGTCTTTGGTTGCATTAAATAGTTTCTTAAAAGTACTTCATGCGGGAGAGATGGTTTGAGGGCACAACATATCTTAGATGCATTATGTGGAGAAGGGTCTGCTACTACCACAGATCTCTTAAAGGTCATCACCTCAGTCGTTAATTTGTGGTTAGCAGGGAGGTGTCTGCCTATTTTGGCAGAGTTTGTTGCATCTGCTCCTCTCACGCCTCTCCTTAAACCAGATAACGGGATTCGGCCTATTGTTGTTGGCACTATATGGAGATGGTTAGTTTCCAAGGTTTCAATGAAATGTGTGGGTAAATAAATGTCTAAGTACCTTAGTGATTTTCATTTGAGTCAAAAGTTTGCGGGTGGCGCTCCAGGCTATTTTACATATGTGGGGGAGTGTCAATAGGTTATGAGTAGAATACACAATGATGGTCTTTTGGCAATGCTCATTGTGGGCTTCTCGAATCAATTTAACCTGTGGATATTATCGTCATATACTCCAAAAGGTTGGGGTTAGGTGTCCCTACAATTTTCTTGTGGTGTAGATTTTTTTATATGTGCCATGGTCAACGAGATTGTATATAAGATACACACATATTTGGTCTGCTAATGGAGTGCAACAAGGTGACCCGTTGGGACCTCTTCTTTTTGCTCTTGTATTGCACCCGCTAGTACATAAGATCAGAGATGGTTACAAGCTTCGTCTTCATGCATGGTATCTTGATGATGAAACTGTTATTGGAGATTCAGAAGAGGTTGCCCGGGTGTTAGACATTATAAAATTGGTGTGTTCTAGGTTAGGGTCTTGAACTTAATAACAAGAAAAAAAAGATATTGTTGCCCTCGTGTGTGTTAAGCTTCTTGAGGGTTTATTCCTGGCGATATTCGAAGGCCGTCTTATGGGTGTGAAGCATCTTTGAGCTGTTAGAAGAAACGCAGATTATATTAGTGGGATGGCTATGAGGAGAGCCGCGAATGTTGTTGATTTAATGAGTCTCCTTCCACAGTTACATGATCTACAGAGTGAGCTCCTTTTGCTTTGATCGTGTATGGGTATTTTCAAACTCTTTTTGGTTTAAGCACTTGTCAACCTGTACACATGGAGGAGGCGACCTTATTTTTTAACAAAGGTTTGTGTAGGTTAATCGAGAATATAAGTGTTTGCAGAGGTCCTTTCTTGGAGACTTATAGTGGCGCTTGCTTCTTTACCCATCCGTCTCGGTGGTTTGGGGTTTCTAAACTCGGAAAAAATAGATTCTTCATATGCTTTTGTGGCCTCGAGGGCCCAATCTTGGGTGTTACAAGACCACGTCTTACGTTACTGTGGCTATGTGGTATGGATGATGATTATGTTTCTGCTTTGGCTTGTCTACGTGATACGATTCCAAGCTTTGATTTTAGTCCCTCTAAGCCTAACAAACATTCGGCGAGTGCCTTATTAGAGAAATGGTTAATGGAATAAAAGCTCGACTTTGACATGACTGTGAGACAGAAAGCAGTTTTTGAGTGTCTACGCGCATCACATGCTCAGGATTTTCTACTAGCTATCCCCATAGACGGGTTTGGTCAACATATGTCACCGGTGGAGTATCGTACTATCCTTAAGTATCACCTCATGATTCTATTATTTTCGGTTGATGCAATATGCCCTGTTTGTCGCAAGGCATGTTTGGATTCTTTTGGCGAACACACAGTTCATTGTAAAGAGCTCACAGGCTTCAAGTACCTACACGATATGGTTAGGAACTTTCTTTTTGACATATGTAGGCGTGCCGGGATCTCCGCCAAGAAAAAAGCACCTGTGAACTTTTTGACTGACCCGTCAAATGAAAGATCCACACACAGACCGGCTGACGTTTTGGTTTTTGGATGGGTTGGAAGGAAATATGCGTGTGTGGATCTGACCAGGGTTTCTCATCTTGTGGGGTTTAGTGGTAGGGGTTTTATAGTAGGCCAGACTGCTTTAAAAGCTGCCTCATGCAAAGTGACAAAACACTAGAAAGCCTGCATTGAAAATAAACACATGTTTATTCCTTTCGCGTTTGATACATTTGGTTTCCTTGCACCTGAGGCGGTGGAGCTACTTAATAGAGTTCAACGGGTTATGAACAGTAATGTTATGATGCCTAGATCTACAAATGTGGTTTTCCATAGGATTAGATTAACTTTGCTTTGTAATTCAAAAAGGCTAACGGCGCAGCTTATTGCTCGTTGTCTTCCACCACTATGTAAATAATAAGGTTATAAGCAATAAAATGATCCTTTATCACTCAAATACATAAATAGAATGAATAAATAATAAAAAAGATTATTGCATGTAATTTATCTCTTATTTTTCGTAGTGATTTAACTATACGGAAACAAATAAAATCATCACTACTACAATCCTGTCAATTTGGTCACGTGTAAATCAAGAACAGGCATGACATGAATATCATACAAGTTTCTTCTAAGAGAGAATAAGCACCAAATATATTAATGAGAATCTCAGTTTTAACATTTAAAAGGGCAAATAAATTCTTTTGCACTTTGAAGTGGTGAAGAATATAAATATGTTAACAATTAGAGTTTAATTTGTCACACTTTTAGTATTCATGCTTGAGAAATACTAAAGAAACTTGTAGTGACATATTGACATCTACAACTAAAAAGTAAAAATAAACTTTACACTTTTTTAAAAAATTAAATGCAAAAATATTAACACAAATATAAGGTGAATGAAATCAAACGATTCAATTACATATTGACAATTATAGTAATCTTGAGACGATAAATACTTGTATCTTATATTTAAAACTGTTAAACTAATTTACAAAAATTAATAACAATAAATACTCAAAATCATTAATACATGAGATTAACTAAACTTGTGTAGTTACACCAGGGCCGTCTTTGAGGGTGTGCGAGGTGGGCGACCGCACATGGCCTCAAAAATTTTAGGGGCCCTAAATCTTATCCTCTTAACAATATGTTAAATGTTTAGATAATTAATTTGCATTATATCTTATAAATAAAGACATTTTATATATAACATTTCTTCTCGAAATGTCTTATAATCTAATCCCGCACAAGACCTATAAAATATTTAGAAATTTAAAGACGGCCCTGAGTTACATGAATTTGGTATGAACATAAAGATTTTACCCTTCATGTTAGAGTAAGGTTTTTGCCTCAAATAATATTTATGTGTAAATTAAAGATGTTCAATAGGGAGTTGTATTTTAGAACATCTAATTATTGTTTTGTTTAATATTATTGTTTCACTAGACGAGTACTCGTGCATAGCAACGGAATTTTCTAGCGGTAAATGCTTTGTATTCACTTTTTGGTTATAATGCTTCTATTTTGCATGCCTTAGTGTTACTGTGCTTAAAAGCTACATAAAAGTTTAGCCCAAAACCATAACTTAAAGCAAACCAAAAGGTAATGAAAGCGGCAATTATGATTTTTGACCCATCTGCCAAAATATGGGTAAATCTGGGTTGTGTTGTCGTACAATGGGTAAAATAAGACATTAACCAAACATGTTGTGGGTCAAAATCTTAAAATCTGCCTAAGATTTATTTAATATATATTCAAAATTCTATATCATTTTTCAAAAGTCTATTATTTTTCATAATATATATAATTTTGTAGACGGTATTTAATATGCATCGGAATATAGAGAAACCGATTACCAACTTGCTTCATTTTTACCTTCTAAAACCAACAAACGTAGGTTCAAGAACTTACACTTGATCAACCGAAATTCCCTGCAACTTTCGTCTCAGTAGAAAACTTCCCACCCTTCTCAAAGTTAAAAACACATTTAATGAAATGCCATATATACGGGATTGACTATAATTATTTAAGGTTAAAGCAAACAAAATAAGAAGGTCATAAATAATTTTAATTATCATCTATGTAAATACAGGGCAATGACATAAATATGTTTCTAACTCTTTACAAATATTTTGCCAAATGTATTGCCGTATCAGTACCATATATAGTTTCATAAATCTCAACTTCACGTTATGGTTGAATATCATTTCCATTCCAGTCGTGTAAATTAGAATTTCCAGCCGTGTAAATTAGCATTATCAATACTTTCCGTGTATATATAACATTCCAACCGAAAGTTAGACCTTGCATTGTTAAGATTAATAGTTTCCTAAAGTTTTTTTTAGAACGGCAACTATTATAAAACCAACTAGCAAGAAGCTAGAAAAAGAATTACAAAGAGATCAAATAGGGGTGTTGCAACCAACTATCCTAACTAAAAGTACAATTACATCTAGAAAGACACCAAGTGAAAGAGCGCGAAACAATATCGTCAAAAATAACATCTTTACGAGGGGCTTTCGACGAGAAGAGCAACTGATTACGAAACATCCATACGCTCCACCAATGCATTGTTAAGATTTAATAGTTTACTAAGATAGATTAAGTTTTTCAATTTTTGAAATTTCAAGAAATGAACATACATTA
>BQNB010054603.1:0-39471 GCA_026074375.1 Tanacetum coccineum
TTCTAACAGGCTGGTCGAATGAATTCCACCAGGATAAAGCTTCCTCGGTTAGAGTACTAGTAGCAAATTTCAATTTTCAGTACTTGGTACAGTTACTACAGAGAAATACTGATTTAGTTAGTTCAAACCAGCGGATGAGGCCAACAGCGCCTTCCGTACCTTTGAAATTGAAACGTTGGCAGCTCATAAACTCTTTGTAGCTACATTTTTTTCTATAGGAGTTTCACCTTGTCAGGTGTTCCTATTGGTATTGTCATTATTTGCCATGGTAGCAGCTTGTGCTTCCAGAGCTGCGACAACGCTATCAGCAACTAGTTTCTTGATAGCGGCCTGAGTCATGGGTGGTGCTACAGATGTTGATGTCCTCTTGGGAGCCATTCTATCAACATTTACAAGACAACACAAAATAAGAATATATCATTATATGGATTCTTATTTGGTACAAGTTCTAACAAAGAAATACACATTATTTGATATTATATTGCAGAATATAACAGAAATTTTTGGAATGGACACTCTAACAAGCATCTAACTCATTAGGTTTCTCAGGGACTGGTTCACTTTCTAGTGGTTTCATACTGCGACCACTTAGATAACTCATCAAAGGATAGTCTGGTGGTGGTACAGGTGAAATCATATGCTCAATATTTTGATCATTAATCATATCCATGATATTTGGGTACAAAGTTTTGAGAAAACCGGGTGGTAAGAGAGCCATAGTAACTTAGATCACCCTACAGAATATAGGATATACAAACATGATATACATAAATCAGTATCATAAAACAGCGAGGTATAATGGAATCACCATTGTATTAAGTCATAAACAACTTGTCTACATAGTTTACATAGTCAAAATTTGACAAGTGTCATTATTTATGCTATCCAGTGGTTGGATTCTAACAAAAGCGGTAAATGATAAGGATCTAGTCTAGTAGTCTGGTGGTCCTCCCTTGTGGTTCTTAAGCTCATGGATCTTGTCCAGAAGACTCTTCATATCTGATTGGTGGCGAACCTGGATATCCTCAATGAGTATCTCCAAAGTAGAAGTCCTGACACGAGCAAGAATAATCTCGTCGTCATGCCTTATTTGCTCTTTCTGAAATCCAGAAATTTGGGTACGGGCTTCTTGAAGTTTGGTTTCTAGTTGGTCAAAATCTCATTGTATGATTAATCGACCATTACCAAGACCTTCTATCTTATCTTCCATGTGCTTAATGCGCTCAAGAGGGAGCTCATCTAATTGATTCAAAATAGTCTTGATCAGTTCCTCATGGCGCTCCAGATGCGTCTTATGAGAATTCTCTCCAATCTTAAATACATAAGGTAGGGCAGAAAAACCAGTAAAGGAGGATGATAGGAAATGGGCTCATTTATGAGGTGGCAGAATCTCCTCGGGTAGAAAGAAATCTCGGGGATCAAATAGTGGTGATGGTGGCAAAACAGTTGGTGGAGCAATAGGAGCTCGTGGTGGTGGAATAGGTAATTCATTATTAGTAGCATCATATGCTTGCATGACTTTCATATACGGATCATCGTGGAAAGGTGAGATGGCTAGTGAGGCCAAAAGATACTTAGATAAATCATCTAAAGGATTAGGAAAGGTGTTTCCCGGTGAGGCTGGGAAATAGTTCGGTGAGGCCGGAGTATAGTCAAGAGAATGTGTAGAGGTAAAAGCATCCTCAATATCGGAATCAGATGGGACGATAATAGGGTAGTTGGATGTAGACATAACTGTGTAACAACCCAGTGGAAATAACATAAGTTATTTATATAATAGTTATGTATCTTTACATACTATTCAGGAAATGCAGTGGCACGGAGGACTTTCTTGGATGGAAAATGGTTATAGTTTAGGTTTTAACCTTGTTCTCTATAACCTCGGCTCTTGATACCAATCTGTAACACCCCATTATTTGACATATAGCAGCGGAAGCTAAATTGGGGTATTACTTCATGAATTAACAGTCATAATTATAGAAAACGACTTAAAAGAGACATTTTGGAAAATTTATTTATCATTCAATATTATTTCAGAGTTTTTCAAAAGGAGGTCCCAAAATACATATGAAAACATAGAGTTTGAATGATAACAAGTTTAGACGTCCTCAAGTCCAATGCCACTCTGTGCCACAGGTTGCTTAATTACCTAAGATAAACTTGCTAAAAAGGTCAACACAAAGGTTGAGTGAAATTTACAGGTTTGAAATGTAATAGTTGAATACAAGTTGTCATAAGTGGTAATAATTGTACAATTACAATTATCATGGAAAACGGTATTATTGCCCTAAGCTCATGACACCAACACGTTAACATGGAAATCACCTCAGTGACATTATTGAGGAACAAATGTCCTCTTGGAAAGGTAACTTGCCAAAGTTACCCATTATTCTCAAATATAATGTGTTTGATTACCTCATATACAGGTAAACACAAACGGGATTCGTCAATCCCAATAGATCTATCCACAATATTCGCGTTCACTCGCAAGTGATTAATGGTTCATGATTAAATGATATTGGCAGTGGAGGTAAACTTAGGCAATAATATATCAGGATAGCATACAGTTGGAAAATACTTGTATTCATGGTTTATAGCATTTATCCCCCCACGGGGGAAAAATACTTGTATTCATGGTTTATAGCATGTATCTCCCCACAGAGTTTGGAAAACATGTAAAGGTAGGACTATGAACTCACCTTATCAAGGTAGTTGATTGATTTGAAATTTAATTCAAATGAGAGTAAACAGCCTTGCTACGCAACCTGGGGTATAATGTCAAGTCCTTAGTTTGATTGTTGGATATTACAAACTTTATTTCATAATGTTTAACGGTTTTTGGTTTGATAAATTGTGATAAATATCATATCCACTGTTAGGCTCTTATTCCAGAGGTCATGTAGTAAACGTTTAAGGAGCTAGGACACTTTAAATCGCAAATCCAGCAACTCGTCAAAAACGTCTACCCCAATGAAATTCCCTCACATAAAACTCCCTAGTAACGTGATACGTTATAGATTAAATGATAAGATTTTATTATTTTAGATTTCTTCAAAAGCTAGTGGATGATAAATTATGTTAAATATATAACATAATTGATTTATAACGTTTCGATCGATGAATGATAACGGTAATTGTGGTTTTAATAAAATTGAGTCTTATAATATTTAAATATATTTTTATAATTAATATAAAACTATTACATACTATACCTTTGAGAATACAAAAATAACAATATAGTACCTTGTTATTTATATTATATATATATTTATATATATATATATATATATATATATATATAATATATTACAAAATTAACCCTTTAATTATATTTTTAAAACATTAAACATTTAACTTTCAAGTATGACAAAACATCCCCTGAAGTTTAACTTTAGGATAATTACATTTTCAGCCTCTCTGGTTATATGTTTCAAGAATTTACAATATATACCCCTTTGCATGAAACCATTTGCGAATTAAGTCCAAAAACCATAATATTGATATTTTTGATTTAGAAATCAATTTTTCAGGTTATAGCTTATTACTATAAGCTAAAATAAGTAACTTTTACGAGCTTATAGCTTATGAAAAGAGCTTGTGAGCTTAAAAATCCAAAACGGGTTCGTTTGGTTTAAAAAGATTAACCCGATGGGTTTAAGGTTTTAAGATTAGTTTTCAAGATTATTAAAATGATAAGTTAGCTTATTAGAATAGCTTATTAAATCAGTTTATAGCTTTTATATTGAAAAGTACACGAAAATGGCGTATTAGGGTTTTAGGGTGCGAATTAGGGTTTGGTTTGGTTCAGGAAAACCAAATGAATGGTTTAGCCTGATCAAAGGATTAAAACAAAGTTCATACAAGATCTTAAACACAACTAGAGCTTATTGAACGAGATTGAAGGCTTACTAGTACACGAAGTGATGAAAATGGGTCGAAATGGGCAAAAACAACTCAAAAACTTAGAGATGACTTCAAGAGACTTCTTTCTTCTTTTTTCTTGGCTTCTAATTGCTGTATACTTTCTTCTTAGTCTTCTATGGCATGGCTAGGACATGATTTTAAGGTAGTTTGAAGTTTAGAGGTGAGTTTAAATGTGTATGTATGTTTCGGCTTATTTAGGGCTCGAAAGGACTTGGAGGCCAAGTTTTCTTGGAGTAGAGACTAAGGTGAGTGGAGTAGGGACCAAGTAATAGTAGAGTGGTAACCAAGGAAGGCTAGGATGAGGTGTTAAGAGGTGTTTAGAGGTGGTGATGGTTAGAAAATCAAAGGAGGTGGCTAGGTGGTTTTCTTGGAGCTCAAGGTACCTAGTAGGTGATTCATGGAGGTGCTTGGGTGATAGGGTGGTGACAAGGTGTTGAAGGTGGCTAGCAAGTAAGTGCATCATGGTGGTGGAAGGTTGGTTGCTTGGTTTAAGATTAGTTTAGAACTAGTTAGGGTGTTTTGGGTCATTAGGGTTTTCGGGTTAGGATTTATGATTTTGGACGAGCTAGGGTTTTAGGATTAGGGAGGAAAATGTTTAAATGTTGTGCTATAAGTGTTTGTAACTTGTGTTGAAAAGGTTGTACGAAATCTAGAAACAAAATGGAGGAAAAATGTGCTTATTTGAATTTATGCATAGTGGAATTGTACTTTGAGCTTTAGGGAGTTGTACATTGGTTTTGGAGGGAAATAATATTCAAAAGTTATGCATTGTACACTTGTTCATGCCTCTGGCAAAGCTTGAAATTCATTTATTGTAAACATTTCATTAATTTGGTTTTGTTATAACGTTAACGTTTAAAATTCATGTTTGATATAACGTTATCGAAAGTACGTTAAATAGATCGACGTTTTGGATAAAACTGATGGATTAAAAACATATTGCTTGACATATTATAATGTTTACTGCTAATAAACGTTGATGAAAATTGGCATAGGTAGGTTGCGTGAGCTCGTTTACTTAGGTTATGCAAGTTACGTTACATAATGGGTAGAATAAAGCAAAAATATTCCTGTGAAAATGGTTGTACTTAATTTAATAAGTAGATATTACATTGATGAAAAATGCATCTAATTTAATAGATGGATAATTACATAGATGAAAACTGTGGGTTGATATAGTATGAAACTTTATCAACATATATGTTGGATAATAGGTTTCAAAGAGGGAAAATTGACAAGACCTTATTCATCAAAAGGCAAAAAGGTGATATTTTGCTGGTCTAATTTTATGTGGATGATATCATCTTTGGTTCGACAAAATAGGAGCTATGCAATGCATTTGAGAAGTTGATGCATGATAAATTTTAGATGAGTTCTATGGGAGAACTTACATTCTTCTTGGGATTACAAGTGCAGCAGAAGAAGGATGGCACATTCATTAGTCAGTATAAATATGTTGATAAAATTTTAAAGAAATTTGGGTTTACAGAAGTCAAGACTGCAAGCAACCAATGGAAACTCAAAAGCCTTTGCTCAAGGATGATGATGGTGGGAAGAAAAAGTGGATAGGTTCATATGTATAGGTCATTGATTGGTTTCATGATGTGTATCTGACATCTGCAAGACCTGATATCATGTTTCCAGTGTGTGCCCGGGTGTAGATACCAAGTCAATCCAAAGGTTTCACATCTTCATGCTGTAAAAAGGATTTTTTAGATAATTAATTAGGTTTCAATCAAAATTAGGCCTTTAGTATCCAAAAGATTCTCCTTTTAATTTGGTAGCACACACTAATAGTGATTATGCTGGAGCAAGCTTGGATAGAAAGTTTACAACAGAAGGTTGTTAATTCCTTGGATGTAGATTAATATCATGGTAGTGCAAGAAACATACAATGGTTGCAAATTCTACAACAGAAGCTGAGTATGTGGCTGCTTCAAGTTGCTATGGACAAGTGCTTTGGATTCAGAATCAACTACTTGATTATGGGTATAATTTTATACATACCAAGATCTTTATTGATAATAACAGTACTATTTGCATATTAAAAATCCTGTTTTTCATTCAAAAAAAATCATATAAAGATCAGACATCATTTTATTAGAGATTGCAATGAAAAGAAATTGATTAAAATGGTCAAAATCCATACTGATAAGAATGTTGTAGATTTGCTTACAAAAGCTTTTAATGTAAGTAGATTTTGATATTTAATTGTTAGTATTGGAATGATGAATCTTTAAAGTCTTTTATCTCTTTATGTTTTTGTAAAGTTTTGTATGAATTAGTACTGTTATTCATGTCATTAAAAGTTTATGTTGTTAAGTATAATTAGTACTATTGGTTATACTTAATACTACTGAGTTACTACTGTTAGTTATACTTAATAATGTTAGGTATAATTAATACTGTAATAATTGTGAAAATTGCTATGGCTTGTGCTTTCTTGGTTTTTGGACTAACATTTTGCAAGGGATAAGCAAGAAAAGTGTTAGCTTGATGATGGATATGATGGTTTGGACTGGAATTGGAGTTAATGCTTGGTGACTCAAAGTTATGCTGTAGCATAACTTTACTATGTGTTTAAGTTAATGCTGATAGGCATAGACTACTTACTGCTGAGTTACTACTGCTGGGTTTAAGTTAATGCTGTTGAGGGTATTTTTATAAATACTTCAATCAAGGGTTTCAATCAATCATTTAATCGATTTCACTCTTTCAAATACTCTCTAATCACAAACCCTAACTCAATTTTATCATCCATTGTCAATACCCAACACAAATGGCGAATCTAAAGTTTGCAGATACTTATAATTTCGTCGCACTTTTGTCTAAACCCAAAGAAAGTGATGGGTTTGAAAAAATTGTGGATTTTCTGAATGCACAACCTATAAGATATGCACTAACCGTTAATCCCACTATATATACTTCGTGTATCGAATAGTTTTGGTCTACTGTCAAGGCCAAAACTATTAATGGTGAAGTACAATTACATGCCATAGTGGATGAAAAGAAGATAATCATAAATGAATCAACTGTGAGAAGAGATCTTCAACTAGAAGATGTTGAAGGTATTGATTATTTACCAAATTCTACTATCTTTGAACACTTGCATTGATGGGGTTATGAGTAATATCTTTAGAAGCTACTTTTTATAAGCCTATCTTTTTCTCCACAATGGAAATTTATGATTCATATTATTTTATAGTGTCTAAGTGCAAAGACTATTGCATGGAATGAGTTTAGTAGCACTATGGCATCTGCAATTATCTATTTAGCTACAAACCAGAAGTTTAACTTTTCAAAATACATTTTTGAAAGTATGGTTAAGAACTTGGATAATGTGTCTAGGAAATTTTTGATGTATCCAAGGTTTGTACAAGTGTTTTTGAATAAACAACTTGAAGGAAGGTCAAGACACAAGAGAATTTATGATGCACCCTCTCACACTAAGAAGATATTTGGAAATATGAAGAGGGTAGCAAGGTTTTTTCTAGTAGGACACCTTTTTGTTTCCAACTAATGGTGGTATAAAACCAACAAGAATTGGGTGAAGGTTCAGCATTCCAACTGATCCCCATCACACACCCACCATTATTGAATCATCAACTCAACCTCAAAAGACTCAAAAACCTAGGAAGCCTAAGAGAAAGGACACTCAGGTACCTCAGCCTAGTGGCCCTACAAACATTGTAATAGATGAGGCTATCCATAAGGAGTTGGGTGACAGTTTGGTGAGGGCTGCCACTATTGATTCTAGCTTAGAAGCAGAGCAGGACAGTGGTAACATAACTAAGACCCGATCCAAGACAACACTTAATAAACCAAGTTCCCCAGGAACTAGTTTAGGTAGTGGTCCCGGTTGACAAGAAACCATGGGGGATACTATTGCTCAGACTAGGTTTAAGAATGTATCTAAACATTTATAATGATCCACTGCTTGCAGAGGTAAACACACACTTCGAAGTTGGTGACGGATAGTCTTAAACTAAAGGAATTGATGAAACTATGTACCAATTTACAACAAAGGGTTCTTGATTTGGAGAAGACAAAACCACTCAACAAAATGAAATTGCTAGTTTGAAGAGGAGGGTCAAGAAGCTTGAACAAAAAAAGAGGTCAAGAACTCATAGGCTAAAAAGGTTACACAAAGTTGGTATGTCTAGAAGGGTAGAATCCTCGATGTGGGTACTGTGACTGGTGATGAGGTGTTTGCAGAATAAGAAGTTGCTGCTAAAGATGTGAATTTAACTATTGATGAAGTTACTTTGGCTCAAGCACTTGCAGCTTTGAAAAGTGTAAAACCCAAGGTAAAAAGGGATGTTATAGAAGAGCCAAATGTACCAGTTAATGCTGCTAGTGCTTCAACAAAGGTTAGTGCTGCTACAACAACAACTGCTACAATTCCAACTCCAAGGAAAGGAATTTTTATTACTAAGCTGGGTGCACCTACAATAACAAGATCTTCACAACAACCATCACAAGCAGAAGTTCAGGACAAAGGCAAATGGAAAATGATAGAACCTGAACCTGTGAAGAAAATGAGTAAGAAAGATCAACTCAGGAGTGATGAAGAAGAAGCTAAAATATTGCAAGCTAAGTTTGATGAAGAGGAGAGACTTGCAAGGGAGAAGGATAAAGCCAGTTTTGCCTTGACTAAAGAATGAGATGATATTCAGGCTAAGATTAAGGCTGATCATGAATTGGCTCAAAGACTACAAGCAGAAGAGCAAGAAAAGTTGTTTGTTGAAGAAAAGGTAAAATTATTTCAACAACTCTTAGAGCAAAGAAGAAAGCACTTTGCTGCTAAAAGTGCAAAATAGAAGAGGAACAAACCACCAACCCAAGCTCAACAAAGAAAAATCATGTGTATTTACCTGAAGAATATGGAAGGAAAGAAGCTCGAAGACTTAAAGAACAAATCTTTTGATTCTATTCAGAAGATGTTTGACAGAGCTTTCAAGAGGGTGAATACATTTGTTGACTTCAGAACAGACTTAGTGAAAGGTAGTTCAAAGAGAGCAGGAGAAGAGTTGGAACAAGAGAGTACTGAGAAGTAGAAGGTGGATGAGGATAAAGACATAGCAAAGCTTCAAAGTCTAATGGAAGTCATTCCATATGAAGAAGAGGTTGCAATTGATGTTGTACCTTTAGCTACTAAGCCTCCAACCACCTTGGCTGCTAAAGCCTCCAAGCATTGTTGACTAAAGATTCTAAAGAAGGAAAGAAATCTATAACCAGAATACTCAGCGGCTGATGTAAGTTCATAGATTACTTATTCTTTAGTCATAGCTATCAAAAACTTTGATAGGGAAGATTTAGAAACTCTGTGGAAATTAGTAAAAGCTAAGCATCGGTCAACAAGGCCAGAGGAGGGCTATGAGAGTGCTATAAGGTGATCTAAAGGTAATGTTTGAACCTCATGTAGAAGATACACTATGTAGGAATCAACAAGATTACCGAGTGTTGGAATGGAAGCTATATGACTCCTGTGGAGTTCATTTCTGTGAGCCTTGAGGACAAGGCTCATTTAACGGGGGAAGTCTATAACACCCTGTGTTTTCAAGTCATTGACGACGTCGATAAATCCACAATGTACCTTTTGTATTGTACGCGTTTGCTTTAAATCGTAAATGTTAAGCTAAATCGCGTAAGCTAAAAATTAGCGTTCAATGTAAACGGGCATCAAACAATTAAGCGTTTACATCAATCAAGTATTAAATAATTATTTTGAGAATAATTATGATCCTTGTTCATTTTATTTTTATTGGTTACGTAAATTAAATACGTTTCGCAATAAAATACGTTTAGGCATACCCGGAACCGCCAAAACTTTTCTACGCTTCAACAAATACCCACATTTATACCCAATACATAAAAGTTACAAAAATATATCATATGTATCATACATATGCCGAATTTATAGCAATGTATACAAAGAAATATAAGAGAAACCTTCCAAGTTAGTCTTTGTACTTCACTAGTTCATTAAACACACCCATACCATGTTTCCTTGACCAAAGACCATGACCAAGTCTTCCTTAAGACCATGAACCTTGTCTTGGACTACTATTGCACCTTTTGACCACCTAGTACCCATATAATACAAGTATCATGCAAGAGATAACACATAGAACTCAAAACACTTAGCTAAAATCACAAAATTCCTCCCTTTGGCTCTCCTTTAGGCCACGGCTCAAACACCCCTTAATACCAAATCCATACCAAATTTTATACAACCTATACACATCTACATGCATCATTCTTAAGACATTCTAAGGTGTTTCCAAGTATTGGCTAATCATTTACAAGTGTTGAAGCAAGAAATCAAGATTAGGGTTTTCATTTGGAAACTAGGGTTTTCTTGGTTATAATCTTGGGTTTAAAGTCTAAACAAGGGTTTAGCACTTATTTGTCATCATCCTACATCATCTCATTAAGGTTATCTTAAGCCCTTAACTTTTCATTTATATGATTATATGCATATGTGATGTTTATGTAGTGAAATCACCATTAGGACATGTTTAACTTGTAAACTTGGACTTTTCTTGTAAATATAGTTTTATGAACTTATACACATGTTGTATGGATGGTAATATGAAGTTATAAATGGATACATAAGTACTTTACAATCTTGGTTAAGCTTAAAAAGTATTAATGCAAAATTAGGGTTTTAAAAGATCACTTAATATGTTATGGTTTATAAAAGTTGTTATGGACTTAATGACTTGAACAAATGGACAATATAAGAACTATGGATTATATAATATGTATGATATAGTATATTAAGAATAGGGAAAGACTTGTGATAAATGACAAGGTTGAAAGGTATAAAAACTAAGTATACATATGGATTCAATATAGACACCCAAACTTTCTGTCCAAAAGTGTATAAAAATATATTTATTTTATATTTTTATAAAATAATACGACTCATGACGATTCCGAAAAAGTAAGAAACTTGTCAAACGGATAAATAACGAAAAAGTTACGATAAAAACGAGTTATACGTTAATTAAAAAGGGTTTATAAAATAATTTTCACAAAAACTATATCAAACAGCTAGTTTAGTATTTTTAACAAATAATACATATTTTTAGGATCCCAAAATGATAAGAATCATGATTTTTCAATTAATAATGAAGAAGTTATGAATTTCGCGAGTATTCGGTAATTAAAAGTTTATAAAAATAATTTTATAAACTATGAACAGTAAAACACTATTCATGACAGAAAGTTATATTTTTGTAAACCTTATAAACTGATAGGATTTTCAATAACGAGAACGTCCTCGAAAGAAACACTAAAAACGGAGCTATAACGAATAAAATACGACGTTTACGGGTTTTACGATAACTAAAACTATAAAAATAAATTTATAACTGATGTGAACAGTAAAAGTACTGTTCACCAGAGGGTCAAAAATAGGAAAATATCAAATTATGATAACTCGCCCTAATACGAAAGCATGGGCATAAGAAACGTCAAAATCGGGCTTAAAACGCAAAAGTTATGCTATATTTACTACAACGGTAATTATAAATGTTTTTACTTATTAACCACATTTTTACCAAAACAATTAGATGGTGATTAAGCTGTATAGAATTATATGTGGTTATCAAAGTACTATATTACTAGGGAGTTTCATAATGAGGCCTCTTCGGGGTGGCGTATCGACGAGTTGCTGGATTTACGATTTAAAGTGTCCTAGCTCCTCATACGTTCACTACATGACCTCTTAATTATGATAGCCCGAACGATAGTATGATGTAACTAACATAGACCTGTATATGATGTTAGTTAATCGAAGTACATGGTACTTATACGACCTTAAATTAAATAGGTTGCATCTGACGATTTGCGTGACGCATTATCTGTGATATTTGGATTATCAGAACTCAAGGTGAGTTCATAGCCCCACATTTTTACGATTTCAATGATTTATAACTATGGGGTGGAAACATGCTTTGTTTTATAAATTGGACGCAAGTGGATATTTTATATTGATTACATGTTTGCCTAAGTAGCGATAACCCAAGTTGAGCCCATTATCATGAACTGTCAATTGCATAGATGTAGTTGTTAATTACATTATGTGAGCGCGAATGTTATGAATAGATCTATTTGGGGAAACGACCTCCCCGTTCGGGTGACTAGCTATCACCGGGAACGAACGTATAGCATGTCGAATTTGGGGATGTTTCGGGTTAGAAAAGTACTGTTCATCAGAGGGTCAAAAATATGAAAATGTCAAATTATGATAACTCGTCCTAATACGAAAGCGTGGGCATAAGAAACGTCAAAATCGGGCTTAAAACGCAAAAGTTATGCTATATTTACTACAACGATAATTATAAACGTTTTTACTTATTAAACGTAATTTTACCAAAACCATTAGTTGGTGATTGAGCTATATAGAATTATATGTGGTTATCAAAGTACTATATTACTAGGGAGTTTCATAATGAGGCCTCTTCGGGGTGGCGTATCGACGAGTTGCTGGATTTACGATTTAAAGTGTCCTAGCTCCTCATACGTCACTACATGACCTCTTAAATTATGATAGCCCGAACGATAGTATGATGTAACTAACATAGACCTGTATATGATGTTAGTTAATCAAAGTACATGGTACTTATACGACCTTAAAATAAATAGGTTGCATCTGACGATTTGCGTGACGCTTTATCTGCGATATTTGGATTATCTGAACTCAAGGTGAGTTCATAGCCCCACATTTTTACGATTTCAATGATTTATAACTATGGGGTGGAAACATGCTTTGTTTTATAAATTGGACGCAAGTGGATATTTTATATTGATTACATGTTTGCCTAAGTAGCGATAACCCAAGTTGAGCCCATTATCATGAACTGTCAATTGCATAGATGTAGTTGTTAATTACATTATGTGAGCGCGAATGTTATGAATAGATCTATTTGGGGAAACGACCTCCCCGTTCGGGTGACTAGCTATCACCGGGAACGAACGTATAGCATGTCGAATTTGGGGATGTTTTCGGGTTGAACATCTAATCGGGCAGAAATTGCAATATATATTATTATTGCAAGAAAGATCGTCGAGCTTCAGTGTCATGAGCTTAGGAAAATGTAATCTGGTTTTGTGATGTCTGCATGTGTTGCATTATCACGGAGAAAGTTTTGCGGTCCTGGATATTATGATTTATCAAACCTATGAATTCACCAACATTATTGTTGACGTTTTAAAGCAATGTTTTTCAGGAGATCAGTAAGCATAAGGTGCCAAGGATACATTGGTGATTTTGTTTTGGGAAGTCAAGCTAAAGATATGGTTGTATTATGTTTTGGGAAACTCATGTGTAGTGAACCAGCATCTTTGTAATAATAATCAGGAACAAGTTAAAGCTTTGGGCAATTTATATCAAATATTTGTTAAATCCAATGTATCAGTTTTAAAATGACTTTTTGGTCGTTTTATATATATCTTGTGTTATTGATCTATGAAGTAACATGCCCCGGACCCTTATTCCGCTGCGACCCAATTTGGGGGCGTTACACACTCCGTGTCATAAGATGCTTAGTTACTTGAGATAAACATGCTAAAAAGGTAAACACAATGGTTGAGTGAAATTCATAGGTTTATGTTAAACAGTTTGAATACAAGTCATCATAACAGTGGGTTACATTGTTATACACCCATAAGTGTAATAATTGCAATGAGTATAATTATTATAGAAAACAGTGTTAATGTCCTAAGCTCATGTTATCAATATGTTAACATGGAAATTACCTTAGTGACATTAGTAAGGAACAAATGTCCTCGTGGAAAGGTAACTTGCCAAAGTTACCCATTATAATCAAATATAGTGCTATTGGTATCAAAAAGTATAGGTACACCAACGGGAGTCGTTACACCCCGATAGATCTATCCACAATATTCGCGTTCACTCGCAAGTGAGTAATGGTTCATGATTAAGAAATATTGGCAGTGGAAAGTACTTGGGCAATAATATAGTTGGCATACAGTTGGAAAAATACTTGCATTCATGGTTTAAGCATGTATCCCCCTCGCGGGTTTATAAAGTATTCAAAATATTTAAAATGTGAGGCTATGAACTCACCTTAACAAGGGAAATTTGATTGATGCAAAAGTATATCAAGTGAAATGCGTCCATATGGTAGTACGATGTTATCTACCCGAACGGGGAAAACTAGTATATCAAATGAAAGTAACGGCCTCGTCACACAACCTGGGGGTAATATGTCAAGTCTTAGTGTGATGGTTTATGTTTCAAAACTTCATAAAGTATTACTTTGATTTATTAATTTATGGTTAAATTATAAACCTAACAAACTCGTCAAAACTAATACCCATATGGAACCCCTCACATGAAATTCCCTAGTAACGTGATACTTTATATATTTGTCTGTATTTTACTGTAAAAGCCTTTTCAAAAGCTAGTGGATGACAGTTTAGTTTTGTTAAAAATTAAGTTTTATTTTTATCAGGAGTTTGGATCAATATTAGCAATGATTTTTGAATTGGGTTTTGATAATAATTTATCAAAATAATTTTTAAAAATAGTTTTATAAGGTTTTGCATTTTAGACCCTTGGAGAATATGAAAATGACAGTTTATACCCTTGACTTTGAAAGTTGGCAAAACAGCCCTTATAGTTATAAGTTTGGGAAAATTATATTTTCAGTCCCTTTAGTTTATAATTTCAGAAATTTACACTTTATACCCCTGGTATATAAATATTTGCAAAATTAGTCCTTTTTATATAACTTTTTTGACAAAAATCATCCCTTTTTTGGAGAATTGGAAAACACTAAGTACCCGTGATTTAACTTCTTTTTTATTTACAATAATAGTCTTGTAGTATTATGTTTGGAAAATTACTATATTACCCTCCGTATGAGGAATTGTTACAGTTTTAGTCCAAAATCCAAAATTATGTGTTTTTTACGTTTTTAAAAAAATTATTTTTTTTTCCCTCAGCTTATGACTTGACAAAATAAGTTATAATAAGAAATTATAATGAATTTATAGCTTATGAATTAAGCTAATAAGCTTAAATACTTGAAACGGGTCCGTTTGGGTTCGTTTTGGAGGGTCGAAATACTTTATACGAAAAGTGAACTCAACACGATACAAGCAAGATATCCAGGATCATCACACACCCTTAACATCTAACAAACGTATAAAGTATTTGTTGTGATCATGGCTGGAAATACGGTGAAGGAGATGACTACGAATTTTGGGAAACTAGATAAGTTTGAGGGGCATGACTTTAGGCGATGGCAGAAAAAGATGCATTTCTTGTTGACTACGTTGAAGGTGGTTTATGTGTTGACAACACCGATGCCGGAATTGTTGGAAGATGCAACAGTGGAAGCAATAAGGATAAGGGCAAAGTGGGAGAATGATGACTACATATGCAGGGGTCATATATTGAATGGTATGTCTGATTCTCTTTTTGATGTATATACGAATGTTGAATCGGCTAAGGAGTTGTGGGATTCACTTGAATCCAAGTACATGGCAGAGGATTCTTCTAGTAAGAAATTCCTTGTTAGTAATTTTAACAATTACAAGATGGTCGATTCTAGACCGGTCATGGAACAATATAATGAACTCCTTAGGATCCTTGGACAATACACACAACATGGCTTGAAAATGGATGAATCCATTTCTGTTTCAAGTATAATTGATAAGTTGCCTCCTTCCTGGAAGGATTTCAAACATACTTTGAAACATGGTAAAGACGATTTGTCTTTGGTCCAACTTGGTAGTCACTTGCGTATAGAGGAATCTCTAAGGGCGCAAGACAGTGACAAGGGCAAGGGTAAAGAAGTTACTGGACCTTCTGTGAACATGGCAGAAGAGGGTAAAAATAAGAACAATAAACAAAACAAAGGAAAGAAACGTGATTTCAAAGAACACAATAGTGGTTCGGGTTCCAACAAGAAACCTAAGTTGGAATGTTGGAAGTGTGGTAAGACTGGTCACTTCAAGAGGGATTGTCGTAGTGGTAATAAGAAGAACGCAAATGCTGGTGGTTCGGGAAAAGGGTCTAAGGACCATTCCCAAGACCAAGGTCAGAATTTAGTGCATGTTTGGAACAGATTTATTAAATATTCTGTTTCACTAATTTCTGAAGCATTTTATGTGCAGGTTGATGCAATTGCGTGGTGGATTGATTCTGGTGCTACAACTCATGTTTGTAAAGATCGTTGCTGGTTTAAGACATATGAACCGGTGGAAGACGGATCTGTACTTTACATGGGTGATGATCATTTCGCTCCTGTTCATGGAAAAGGAAGTGTAGTGCTAGAATTTAGTTCAGGAAAATCTATTACTTTGTTTAATGTGTTGTATGTTCCAAAACTTCATAAGAATTTAATTTCTGGTCCTGTATTAAATAAGTGTGGATATAAGCAGGTTTATGAATCCGATAAGTATATCTTATCGAAGTGTGGTGTATTTGTAGGATTTGGTTATTATAACAATGGTATGTTTATGTTGAATTTAAATAAAGTTCCGGATGATTCGGATTCTGTTTATATGTCTTCTTCTATTGTTGCTAATTCCTCATTATGGCATGCTCGTTTAGGACATGTACACTATAAAAGAATGCTTGAAATGTCTAAAAGATGAATTGATACCTGCAATTGATGAAAATCCTGATAAATGTACTACTTGTATGTTAACAAAAATCACTAGGCAAAAATTTAAAAGTATAACAAGGAAATCTGTCATACTTGAATTGATACATAGTGATTTGTGCGATATTCATGCAACACCATCTTTAGGTAATAAAAAGTATGTGATAACTTTTATAGATGATGCCTCTAGGTTTTGCTATGTTTACTTTATATTTTAAAGAAAACTTCATATTTGATCCAAACTATATATATAATAGTATTATATATATAATATAATATTATATATATATTAATAATAATAATTTTTCTTAAAAATTAGAAGGTTAAGATTTAACTATAACCTGCATATCCGAGATGCACCGAAAACCGACTTAATTAAGATGCATCTCTATAATCATAGATGCATTAAAAACATCATAATGTGTTTTCTAGCTTTTAAATTAGATGCATAGATGCATTTCATCATGATTTTTTTTGTTTTATGTTCCTCTACATGTATCCAAAATCATAAAAATCATTTGGCACCATCTACACATCAAATTAGCTTTTCGAAATCAAATTGTTGCATCAAGATGATATAAATGCATCTAATGCAAGTCGAAGCATCTCAAATGTGGATTTTTTAGTCACTTCTCACCACTTCTTATTTTAATTACTTCTCGTTGGATCCCTACTATATATATATATATATATTATATATATAATAGATAATATATATATATATATATATATAATATATATTTCCCTTACATATATTGTGTAATTTTTGTAACGTTAAATATCATAAGTCAACTTTTTTATGGAGAATTACATATATACCCACTAAAACTTGAATATTTGCATATATACCCAAAACACAAGTTTTCAATTCATAATGTACAATGCAAATTAAGCATGTTTTAGGTATATATGTAAATATGCAAGTTTTAGTGGGGATATATGCAATTGACTTTCTTTTATGGACAAAACTTATATATAACAAGGAATAACCAAAAGTAACCATAAAAGAGATATATACTACAATGCTTGTAAAAGGAAAATTTAAGCATTAGGCTGAACGTAATGCACGATCGCATGTTCGGTCGGTCGTCCTAGTTGGCACCAACCAGACGCGTCCCCCCATTACCTCCGAGACATTTCAGACGCGTCCCCTCCCCCAGACCTTTTCAATTATTCGTCTCAACACACGACCGAGTAATAGAAAACCCTTTATCAAAAACTATTCGTTAACCCCCCCCCCCCCCCCCCCCATTTTGTTACCGTTTGAATTAAAAAAAATTAACCTTTTTTTTTCACTTTAAAATCAACCCATTTTCTTCTTTCACACATTATTTTCTACAACCTACAATTTATATACTAAACAACAACAATGTCTTCCAAAACTCCCAAAAACAAAACACCCAAATCCCGACGTCAACAAACCGTTCCAACAAATAACGACCCTAACTTTATGTTACACGGCCAATCCCCACCAATTCCTTTTAATCACGCCGGTATCCAATACCTTTCTCCACCAAATCCTATTCGGTTCCTTGGTATACCCAACAAGCGCAAAATCAAATGTATTATCCACAAACGACATCACCACCCAAGCCATACTAATCTTTCTTCTCCGATCGCCAGGATTTTATAATTCTTGATGATGACAATCTCGAACCCTTATGGGCTTCCGCTTCTCAACCGTCACAATATACGAAGGTCCATCCGAACCGGTTGAAGACGACTCTCCCGTCGAGGAAGTTGAGCCCGTGAAAGCAAAAAGAAAATATACAAGAAGACGTCCAACCTCATCAAAAAAAGTGAACAAAGAGTTCGTTGAACCGTGGACCATTGAGGAGGAGATAGCTTTGTGTAAAGCTTAGGTATCGACGTCGGAGAATAACATCGAAGGAAATGGCAAAAAGGCGTCAGGGTTTTGGACGGAAGTAACTGAGTACTTTCACAAGGAAATGGGCGAACAGAAAAGAAGCTACGATTCGGTTAACTGCAAATGGAAAAATAGGATTCGTCCTAAGGTTAGTCAATTTTGTGAGATTTACCAGTAGTGTCCAAGATAGGCACCAAAGTGGGTCATGTGAGAATATTGTCTATCAAGAAGCCAAGCTCGAGTATCGTACTATTTACAATGCTCCTTTTGCATTAACTGATTGTAGTGAAATTATTGAAAGACCATCCTAAATGGAAAAAAGTTGAAATGCCAACGTTTTATAAATAAAAAAATCATCTTCCAAAAAATCGAGGACATTAGAAACTACGTCACAAGGCATTTCGGATTCAGCACACATTGGTCTAGATCTAAACGACGAAGCAGCTGATTCAGAGGATGTAGATGTTCAAGAGGTTGCACCAATGGGCCGAGACCTGGCTAAGAAGAAAGCATCATCATTTGGTGCTCGTTCGGAAAACTTCAATTGCAGGTGATCCTAGTCTTGTTGACGCGTTGCTTAGTAAGTTCACAATGGCTGCAACGCCCTTTTTCGTAGAGGAAGGAGTCATCCTCTGAGTATTTACAAATTAAAGAGCGTGAATTGAAACTGGAAGATCAGAAGCGCCGGGAGCTAGGAGAATTGGAAAGACTGAAGATTGCACAACGGGATAAAGAATTAGACCTTCAACAAAAAATGTTCGAATTTCAACAACAACAAAAATGGGAGGAGGACATCAAGTATTACAATGAAGATCATGAGCATTTAACTGGAAGAGTTTTATCTACGGCGTTGAATGTTTGAAAAGGAAAAAAAATCATGGAGCGTATGGAATTAAGACTATTATTTATATATTTAATTTTATGAAATGTTTTTATATTCGAATTTTAATTTCCGTATATTCTTTTCGTATTTTAATTTCCGATATTAAATAATTTGTAAATGTTTAATTATTAATAATGTAATGTTTAAAAAAAATTGTTCGGTATATATCGCCTGTGCGGTCACCATACATGTGGATTTGTCTGTGTGGCCTAAAGAGAGAAAGCTGAGTTTTCTGCTGAGGTGACCAACGCCTGTGCGGTCACCACTAACTACGTATCCATATTTCATGTAAGTTTATCTGCCAAGCTTTTAGGCAACTCTTTTTCGCTAACACCATGAATCCATTTGTCAAAAAAAAATTTTTTGGAGTAAGTGATAGGTGTATAGAAATTTTGCTTCCAACACAATTTATGTAATTAACAATTAGGATTATCCTCAAGTCAATGGTACATTTTAGAGATTAAGGGTTGACCATGGATATCATACTCTTCCACGATGTGTATTCCATGACTTATTAAACAATTCTATTAATAGATGACGACAACTAAGTATTTAGGAGCCCACGTGTTATTTCGAGACAAAATTTTAAGTTACAATGATTTTAATCTCAGTTTAAATAGTTTTCTGCTTAAAAAAAGTCTCGCGACATAACTACAACTAGAATTATAAATCTGTGGCACAGTAACGAGATTTGGACATTATATTTTAATTAAGTGTGAATTTTGTAAATGTTGTTATTTTTTCATATTTGCACATTGAAGGTCTTGTTTACTGTTATTTCAATAATTCTGAATGCGGATTTCTCTTCATTTAAACAATTGTAACAGTTATAATAAATGTTTCCTATCATATTAAACAAAGAATGCTAATCCTCATGTTTGTCAATTACATTGTTGTGTGTTAATAATAATTTAGCCGTATTTAATATTAAAACCCGTGTACGCATGTGATAACCTTATAAAATAGAATAATAATGAGTCCTTATTGAACGCATATAGTAAAAATAAATTTTTTCCCAGATATTTTTACTTAAACTCATAAAAAGAAAAAATATGAGTTGTTCGTATACGTACAACATCGTCTATTTATTTATATACATAATAAAATTCGTGCTTTCATTTTGATATTAATAATCTTGTGCACATATATGTTGTATTTTTAAAGCAACATGTATGTTGTATTTTTAAAATATAAAATTTAGAGGTACCAAGTCTAAGGGTTATTTGTTTATTTTTTGAAGTTATTAAAAAAAATAAAAACTTATAAATTTACACTTAACTCCATATTATTTATTTAAAATTTAACCACTAACGTTTTATTAATTATCTCATCTTTTTAAAAAAAATTGTATTCACAAATTTGACACATATATTTTTATGTTTTTTTTCTCCATCAAAAATTTCAATTTTGACTTTTTTAACCAATCAGATCGCACGATTTTGCCTACGTGTTAAAATCAAACGTTTTGATTGGTCAAATTTTTTTTCTATAAGATCAAATCTCAAATAAACTTCGAATGTATGTTAAAGTTTTTATTATATAAAAGATTAAATTTAGAAGGGATGTGGTTAATAATGCGATTGTTATAACATTATAAGTTTATATTAAACAACGGTATGTACCCGCAATCACGACTCCCAAGCACTCTCATCACTCACATACCCTCTCCCACTTCACGTGCTCGTTTCCACTTTTCAGTCATATATTCTATCACTTACAACCATCTCATTCATCTCATATATATATATATAAAAATAATATATATATATATATATATATATATATATATATATATATATATATATATATATATATATATATATATATATATTTAGGATCAAATAAGAATTTTTTCATAAAATAAGAAGAATATGAAGTAAACTATAACCGCATATCCCGAGAATGCTCCCCGACATAAAATTAGATGCATCTCCTATAATCTTATATCATTATAATGCATCTTAATGTGTTTTCTAGCATTTAATTAGATGTATATACGTAATTAGAAGCATTACATGATTTCTCTTGTTTTTTTGGTCCTCTACAAGTGTCAAAATCCTGAAAATCAATTTGCAACCATCTACACATCAAATAACTAATTCGAAACACAAAATGGTGCCATCTAGATGACTAGAAAATGCCTCTAAGTGAAAAGACCTTTGCAATCCCAAATGTTTGGTTTTAGTCACTTCACACCACTTTTTATTATAATTTATACTTCCCACTAGATCCCTACTGCACTTTTAAAAAAATAAATATATATATATTACATATATTATATATATATATAAATATAATATATATATAAAATTAAATATAGTGGTATATCCTTATATCATAACACGGGGTCGAATTTTTGGATCTGCTATTTCCTAGAGAGAGAAACACTAGATAGAGAAAAGTCTTGAGAGAGAAAGTAGTTTTTTCTTTGTAAATGGAAATAATGAACTAAAACTTGCCTCTTCCCCCAAGTTGAATTAGACAATAAATAGTAACTTACAATCTACCCGGGTATTCGAACCCGACTTAAAAACACGAAAAACGTACTATAAACAATTAAACTACGAGCTAAAATAAAAACAGTAAAATACACGGGTTGACCGAGTCTTTTTCTAATATCTACAACTCCCCCTAAGGAGGTCCACCCCTAACAATAACCCAACTTTAATCACTTCAGTCTTTAGCGCGTAACATTTGATCTCTTGTACATTTTGTAAAGTTAATCTTTTGATTCGTCTTAAAACAAACTCTTGTCTTTGACAGTGATCTTAGCTGTTCTGAGATCATCGCCCATAAACATAATACTTAACATCATCTTGAATGGATGCCATCTGTGCACTGTGAAGAATATAATGACAGCAGAGTTTGCGGAAGCTTTTTTGACACCTTTATGAGGTCTTTCCATACATCATAAAAAGTGTAGGTCGTGTCTTGGCATTCGGTTATATTACTTGACAACTCAGTTACTTGTGAATAACCACTCCATCTCCCCCAGCTTTAAGATATCCGTAATGAAACAGTTAGTAATAAGAGAAAGATTGATTTGAAAAAGACAGTCATAAGAGTTTTCTTTATAAAGAATTTTGTGTAACACTTTGGAGTTTTGATTGTTTGTCAAATGAAACTAACCGTCAATTCCTTATATTAGGGAACAAGTTTGTAGTTCCACACAGAACCGCACCCATTGTTTCATCTTTCCCATATGACAACAAGTTTGATTCTTGTAGAAATCGCACAAGTCACCTACCTGATAGCTTCGTTTGATGTTGGCTTCTATCAGATTTTTTCCATCACATTGTGAAAATTATCGAGTTTCACCTGGATGATCTGGCAATATCTCAAGGATAAATGCCGTAGGACTTTCGTTAGGATAGACTTGTTTCCACAGTGGGTGTGGAAAACAAATAATTGTTAGTTGGTCCCTAACGAGATTAATTGAACGATCTCTTGGCTCTAAGACTCAATAGTAGCGTTTTGGTTTAGTAATTCGGAAGGCGGGAGTGCTGGACTGCCACCTGTTTCGATATCAACTAACTCGTAGTAGAAGAGTCAATGATAACTTGTTTTAGTCGTCGTGAGAAAATGAAAACAAAATCTTTTGAAAGATTCTGAGTGGCTATGGAGGGTTGTGCATTGCATCACTGGGTCCATGATGACGATCTTCAATGTCAGCAATCATCTAAGTGATTCTGGCAGCATATGAATTGACCCGGTTTCTGCCAAATTGAATGGAGGCGCTTCATTCTTTACACCCTTTATCTTTTACAATTTACTTTTTAAATTCTTTAAACTCCCTTCAGTGCTTACCAGAGACTTCATAGACTATAACCATTGTTTGGGTTTATTTTTTCCAGGTACTACTCCATCTCCTCAGTCGGCACTTTTTCCGGTTTTCTCACTTTTACAACATCCTTCTTCCATGTCATACCTAAGGACTTCTACACTAACAAGTGTGATATCCCTGGGAAGAAACCCTCCGTTATGGCTGAATCATTGGGAATAGTACCTAACCTTACCAACCTTATAACTCCCATGAAGTAAGATGCATGGTCCCGGATCTTTTGGTACATTTCTCCTTTTCTATAAAACCATTTGAAATTCCAATTAAGGTACTTGTGATATAAATATCAAAAGCGTTTAGCGCACGATTTGGGGCGGAGTATTATAGAGTCCCTAAAAAATCACTTTTCATTATTATACACATATTGATTAATCACAATTTTCTCCCCTTATCAAAAATTTAAACCCTTTGACATTTGGATATCAATTGATTTAAATAAGTTATAAAATTATGGGAGAAAAGATGTGGCCGTATAATTATCGCAAGGACGTGTTAGAACATATAACTGCTCCCCATCAAAATCGAGAGGGATATAAATTACTCCCAACACACTTAACCCTCAAGAATTAACTACCTACTAATTTACAAGGAATATTTATTCACCATAGACATAAAGATTGACCTGTTTGATTGTAATGCCGATGTCCGTCAGACTTTGTGTTCTGTTGATCAGCCTGTAGTAATATCACTTATTCTACCTCCTCCAACAAAGCCTTTATCTAGACTTCGATAGATCCTTCTGATCCTTATCATTTTCTTTCTCGATTAGCTGTGGTGACAGCTTTGCTTCTTCTCTTGTCATCCTCAGACCACTTCCTAGTCACCATGCCCTTATTGTACTCTACATATGAAAGTCTTAACCAGTTGGTCCACTTTTTCCATGAATCTTGTCAACGTCCCCATCACTAAACTTGTGAAGCTCATTCAGCCTCAACAGCTTCTTTGATCATTTCTCTGTACTCTGTAAACAACATGCTCTTGGCTTAGACGATCGTATAGTCTTCTTTGAAGTAAATAGTACGGCTGCCAATCCCAAATAGGTCTTTCAAGGTTGATCTTTGTTTGATAACCTTTTCAATCCGCATATGCAAGTTCCCACGACGATTCCATGATCACCATGTTTTCTATCCACATGTTGACTGCTGTGTGAAGACTAGTCTTTCTGTCTGGGCAGAATGGATGGAGCTTTTTCTTTAATATTGAGAATGAACAGATCTTTAGAAATCATTGGATGAAGATTTTTTGAAATCCTTTTTCTGAGATCCTTGTTCTCTTTATAATCAGCTCGGCGAAAGAATTATCTCTCTTAGGAAGTTGTATCCAATTTTTCAAACACTTTGAACACTGGTCACACAGAGAATTTCGCACTGCGATCCTGACTGCTTCACCGATCAGAGGACTCACTGTGTTTGTTGAATATAAATTCCATCCCTCCTAAACCACCAGTGAGTGATGCCATAACCGCACTGATTTCATATTCGCGTTCACTCTCAACCCATAGCGACGTAACTAATTCTTCAAGGCCAAAGTTCCCCCCTAGGTAACGAGCGGCTTTGAGCTTGGATATGGATAAGGCAATTTTTCGCACTTTGTCACCTGTCAGCAGATAATCCAGATCCTTATTGAAGAAGAATTATGGTTGAATAGTTACCTGACCTGGTGGTCCTCCTAAGGGCAGTGGTTCATATATATTTCTCAGAATTTGATGACCCTTAGGATTACTCAAATCAACTTATTTGTCAGCAGCTTATGGCATTCATCCATCTGATATTAAAGAAAGACACTGTTCTTGTGACAATGCTTAATACGGATGAAAGCTGGACCATTCTAAATCACTTTGCAGAGCATCTATCTTTCCAGTACCGTCTGGCAGAACCATTTGATGAATGACCCAATATCATATGTCTTCCTTTGAAGCTTGTTCTCCTCAGGAACTTTATACGTTGTGGCGTATGTATTTGCCCAGTTGTTCTCAGGTTCTGGGAAGTCATTCGGGGGAATGGTCCATTCTGGTTCAGGTGTATCAGGGTCTCATCGCTTTCCCTGGAAATCGCTTAAAAAACCACGTATGGTCAACACCTTGGAATGTGAGCGATGGTCAGTGTCCTCCATAGCAAGTCATATCCCTTCATCCTGCTTTGAAATGTCATCTGAAGATTGTTCAGAATGTTCTGATTCGGGATCAGATTTGTGCATCGAAGAGTCAGCACCAGCATCTCTTGTGTCAGTGATCTGCCATCTAGTTGAGGTGAGAGCTGGATGTTGTTTTGGGGAAGTCAAGATGCATCAGACTATAAATTTACGGTCCCTTGGCTTCTTTGAACTTTTGGTCATCATTTTTATTTCGGAGGAGTTAGCTGACCCAGAAGCGGCAGAATCCAGATCTTCTTCTCTTTGTTGACCTACCCTGGTTTGATCCAGCTGAAAGGGCCGTCATCATCATCATCATCTTCATCATCATCACTATCATGCTTTTCTCATTGTGGTCTTTCACCATGTCTTCAACTTCTAATCCATGGCGTCTTTCATCATTATTTCCGCTATCAAAAGCTTCCATAAGAGCATGGTATAGACGTATTGGTTGGAGTATTTGTTGGCAGACTTCTACATATTCATGTGACTGAAAGAGAGCACTTTAGAAATCAAATTCTTCAAGATCAACTTATCAGTTTGACCTGATGAGTTAAGTTTTGATTCTTGTTTCTCCTCATCTTGTTCCTTTTTGGCTTCGGATTAAATCATCCTTCAGACTCTTTTCAGATCTTGATCCTGACAAACTCCTGGCCATGCACCCACAGAGTATTTCTCGATTTAAATCTGCAAGTGTGTCCGTTTCAAGAACCTTATGGAGAGCATTATCAAGTTTGTTCCTAATAAAATCAAACCTTAGGAACTTGGGAACATAATTGAAGCCAACACATCAGCAGAGTGATCAGTCTTCCTTACTCCAGACATCTCTTGCTCCAATTTTCCACTCTTACTGAGGAGCGAAGAATGGAGTGATTTTCAGGGAGCGATGTAGGTATTGTTGTAGCTTCCTGTTTGATTGGTGGAGAGTGACCATTAAATGATGATGGCTTAGAAGATGAGACCTCTGTGAAGGGAGCAATCACTGGAGGAGTTGAAGTTGCTGTCTGATGACTTGAATCAGGTATGGTGGAATCAGACTCCTCTCTAACTTTAGATTTCTCCTGTTCATCTTCGGTTGGTTTGTCATGAAGAAATTGATCCCCAAAGTTAAACGTGTCATCGAGAATTTTCATGATAACCTAGAACCCAAAATGACTTTCTGGTTTTGTCCAACGATGAACAACGTTATCTGTTATGAAGCTTCAAGTTATCAAGAACCTTTGGTAGGCTGTGGCGAGATTCTTCATCCATGTGCACAGGTTTTGGACCAGCAAGAGACAACATGTAATTTCCGAGTCTGATCCCGTCCTGGTCTTCTTTCATGGGCTCAAGGACTGGTCCAGGCCAGAGCCTCATTGTTTGCTTTTTTCAGGGTCTGAGACAGGAATGCATTACTCCTGATGATACTGTATGACATGTCAACTTTATCTTTGATCTTTTGTCATCTTTAGGAAGCACGTTTCTGTTTTTCACTTTCTGTTCATTCTGAATCCGACGTGGATGAAGATTCATGGATCACCTTCTCTGATGTGTCATCATCGGGTTGAGAAGATGGTCTAGTTGTCAAATCAGGAGGAGTTTGATCATGCCTAGCAAGGATAAACTGATTAGTAGTTCTTTTCTTCTTTGACAGATCGATCAGGGAATGAGCTACTTGTTCTTTAGTAACAACGACCTTTCCCTTTACCCCCACTAACTTCATGTAGGTCGGGAGTTGCTTTCCTTCCGAAACTGGATCCCTGACGTTACTCTCTCCTCCACAGGTGCCCACTTTGTGGCAGTGCAGAAAGGCCGGATGCCCTAAGCTAATCTTAATATGGCTCGTTCCCAGGTCAGCATCATTACTTTCTTCTTCTCCCTTTTCTTTCTTCAGAGCATCCAAACTTAACTTCTTAGCCGATATTAAGAACGAAAGATCATCATATTCTCTATGAGGAATAGATTCCTTGTTTGAGCCTTCATCTTCTTCGTCAACAAGATGGCAAGCATGCTTTCCCTTTCTAATTTTCTGTGGAAGCATACGGCTTGGAAGGTTTCTTTGTCCGGAGGAGGATCAGGCTTGGTTTTTTGTTTGACCTGGAGTGTTGGTTGTAGGGCTTTTTTGGTGTAGCACGCTGTGTTTTGCAGGTTGCCTCGCTTCGCACTTCCCTTGATGGGTTTTCTTTGAATTCTCAGCAACCATTTCAGATACTTTCTTGGGATAATAAGGGATTGTTGAATGGACTTCATATCATGGAATCTGGGATTGCCATTCCAAACACTTCAACTGACTCCCTTAGGGACAAACTTGAGAATTTCCCTAAGAAATTAAATCATCTCCATTGTGATGACAGCAGAATTAGGACGTCGATGGATGTTGTTATTACTTGCAAGTAATAGATTATCACTTTGAAAACCGTCCATAAGGGAAGAGGAGAGAAGTTACTTTCTTCCTATGGGTTCTTCAACTGGCTTTGTGGTGAGAAAAATGTCTGGATCCCTTGAGTAAACTCTTCCCATACAAGCTCTGTCATGATCAACTTAGTTTTTGAGTGACGATTCCCCACCGCATTTGCAGAACTGGGTGTCTGGGTTTGTCACTGCTAGAAGTCTTTCCCGTTAAGCACTGGTTGAGCAAGGATAGAATTTCCCTCCAAGGTTGATACACATAATTCGTCCCGTATACTTGGAAGACAATTTCACAGTTTCAGGATATCCCCAGCTCATTTAACAAAATCAAGTCACGTGTCACCAGACGTAGTAACTCAAATGGTGACTGGGACGACAAGAGGGAGAGTAATCGCATAATTATGCCTTTCTGAGAAGATCAACACTTAGATCGAACCATTGTTCATCAACTTGACAACTATAAACCCCAGTCTTCTCGTTATATGACATCGTTTTCCAGAACTATTGCAGGTAGATAGCAGAAACATTTGCTGAGGCAGTAAACGCTTGGAAGAAGTTGGTATACTCAGATGTGCAAGAAATCTTGAAAGAGGGGTTCCTTTGAATCTTTTTGTGCATTGAAAAAGTAGTTGCCCTTTTCCCGATTATTAACCACTGAGAGCGAGGTACAATCTGCTCATCTGTTCTTGAAGGAATGTTGGTGGGAACATTTTGTTCTGCCATCGAATTCTGCAAAAGAACATTTAACAAAGAGGACAAACATTGCAGAGAAACGAAGTTAGAGAGAACGTTAGCATTGATAAAAGTCATGTAACTGCACAATTGATTAAAACAGTTGTAACTCTGGTTTGATTAAAATCTACTAATTATCCAACAGGATCAATTACTTGTTAACTAAGCCCGGATGGGTTTTTAGAAAAGCAATTGGGTCATTCGAATGGGCCTTGATGGATTATTGGGCACAAATGGGTCAAAATATGAAATTTAACCCAAACCGCCGCTAGGCAGAATGTCAACTCGCCGTTAGGAGAATTGAGCAAACCGCCGCGAATATTCGACCAAACCGCCGAGAGACGGCGGTTTACCTGTTGGATTAAAATAATAGAAAAAATTATGGCAACCCGCTGTTTTGACAACCCGCTGTTAGACAACCCGCCATAAGGCAACCCGCTGTTTAGGTAACTCGCTGATGTCAACCCGCCGTTGAGCAACTCGCTGTTGTCAACCCGCCGTTTAGGCAACTCGCTGTTGTCAACCCGCCGTATGACAACTCGCTGTTGTCAACCCGCCGTTTAGGCAACTCGCTGTTGTCAACCCGCCGTTTAGGCAACTCGCTGTTTTAGGCAACCCGCTGGTTAGGCAACCCGCCGTTTAGGACCAGCGGGTTGAGAATTTTATTAAAACTAATAAAATAATCAACTCACCATTAAGAAACGTACGCAACTCGCCATTCGGACTCGCCTCTTAAAATTCAAACCCCGCACCTCCTTTGTCAAACCTAATGACATCCTAAGGCATTCCTAGGCTTTAGATATACATTGCTACCTTCTTTTCATGAAACACACATCTATCTATTTATACAACTCCAACCCGCCGGTAAGAATCAAGGGAAACTCACTCACTAATGTTTGAGATATAAAACCACACATCAAAACACATTAATATATGCCTTATGAACACTTCCCAGTAACTAAGTCGCATCTTAAACACAATCAAAACATTGGCAGTTAAAGCTAAAACATCCCTAAAAATAATTTTCTACCCTAACAGATGTGTATTCGATCGATTCCTTTGATATACACATATAATAAAAAATGAGAAAGATAAAAGGGGAAAAATTTTTTATATGATTTAACCTTTTTAGCGAAAAAAACCTCGAAAACGGCGATTTGAATGCTAGTTTCTTGGCGTGATTGCTGAGTGGAGTGTGGTGTGTGTGTTTTTTCCTTTGACTTGTTTTCGAAAGTTTTGACCAAAAAGGCAACTCCCACCCTTTTATACTCCTAAGTGACATACTGGCATAATTAGTCCCTTTGGTTTTCCAATCTTTTTTATTTTCTTTGTTTTAAGTATTTTCTAATGCATTTTCTAAAGATTAGCAATGGCCAACTTAGTCCCTATTGGTAATAAGGCTAGGAAACAAAGAGCAAATCTTTTTTATACCCTAAACATTAAAACAATAGATAACTTTGGACCTTTGAGTTAAAATTAATTAACTCCCCTTAACAAATATAACCCATTAGAATACAAAGACAACCATCTAAGAATAGACTTATATAGCAACCTACAGTCTTTTAAACCCTTAGATTTTTTCACATTCACTCTCATCCCCCTCAAACAACGACCCAGTTTGTCTTATTGAAAGAGCTTTATTCCGTGATTGAGATGAACAAGATCAGGGCGAACCTGCTCCCCCCATCACCATTGAAAACTCAACTCCAAAAGCATGGATATGAAGTAAATCCCTAGCCCAGACATTAAACCCCCAACCGGTTGCACATTTGAATTAAAAGCAAGCCTTAGTATCACCCAAATAAATGATTAAAATATTTCCTAAGTATTTTATTAGGACGTAATAAAAATTTATATAAATATTAATATTATATTAATATTATTATTATTATTATTATAAATTATTTTTTTTTTCTCTGAACAAAGGATTACATGAAGTCAATTATGTTTAAAACCCATCCTCCCCTTCTTGAAGAGATACGTTTAAGAGTTTCAGGGGTCAAACACCTCATAAGCCAGCATGGGAAGAAGAAATATCGAACCGATCTCTTGGCAATGCTTTGGATGAGGATGTTCTGTCAAGTTGATAATTCGTTTTTCTACGAATAGATTCAACCAATCTAATTTCCACTAGCTCTCCCATGGATGAAAATGGTGCCGTATGTCAATGTGTGTTAGAGCTATAGTGCTGGACTATTGTTACAGCACAGAGTCCAATACACTTTTTGTTTATCAACAGTACAGAGGAATTTTAATTGGAGGTCAAATCCGTATCTTGAGCTGTGAATCGCATCCGAAAAAAGAAAGGATTTGAGCACACATCCAGACATGGCGCTTATTCCCACCCTTACTGTAGTTGATATTGCGTGCTTCGTTTTTCTTTTGATAACCAGCTAACCATCTATCTACAAAAACTGAGCACTTCCCGACGTACTCCTTTCATGAATCTTGACATCGCCGCATGATCCGCCACGCATAAGCATGTTAGTGACCCCCCCCAATGGCGTTGTCTTTTTCCGATACCAAAGACCCATGTTAAATGGTTTTCCTTTCAAGTACCGAAAGACACGTTTGATAGCTGCAAAGTGATTATTGGTAGGCTTAAGGCCTGATATCTAGCACACATGCAAACGCGAATACAAGGTCCGGGACTACTGGTTAAGGTACTATTTTAGGGAGCAAAACCATTCCTCTAAATCGAGATTGGCCACTTGGAAATCCCGCCATGAGATCCTCGTCCAGTTTCAATCAAATTTCGATCCACCATTGGTGATCGACAAGGGGTCAAGAGGTTCCATTCGATATTCTTTTAGGTTTCGAGAGCATATTTCAGCTTGGATAATAAAATGCTCCGGACTTTGAGAAACTTATAGTCCTAAGAAAAACGACATTTGTCCCATCATCGACAACTTAACTTTGGAGCTCAACACTTTTGAAAAAGTGTTTTTACACGCATTATGATTCTGTTTAGGGCAAAAAATGAAAAAGTCATCTACGATATATTTGAACAAGTTAGAATATGTTTGCCTGATTTGCGTGTGATAGCGTTGATCCACGGCACCCTTAAAGAATTGTTGGCCAACAGAACTTTGAAGTGTTCATAACCCACGCCCTTGGTGAATGCTTGAGCCCATAAAGACATTCTTCAGACGATAGACGTGAGTAGGGTTTTCCTGTCTCAAATCCGTTCAGGTTGACTGACAAGACTTCTTCTTGAAAGATCACCATCAGAAAAGCATTTTTGACATCCATCGCTGGTAGATGATCAAGTTCTTGTTGCCGCATGTCAATGAAATTAATCTTGATGGCCTCTATCCTGTGAAACTGGAGCAACCGATTCTATAAAATCAATACCTTCTCCTGACTGATATCCCTTTGCAACTAACCGAGCTTTATTTTTCAGTACATCACCATATTCATCCAAGCCGTCCACTTTGTAATCCACTTGAGACGATAACCATAACATAGAATGGGCGAGGTACTAATTCCCCATAATTTCAAGTCGATCAAATTCTGAATTTCAGCTGCCATGGCTTGAAACCGCAGTCTTTTATCACGGCCAATCTGAAGTTTTCTTCTTGGTTCGACTCTGGATATTCAGAGGTAAACACACCCACAAAGCATCGGATGCTAACTGTTGTGCTGTGTAGATACACGACAAGAGGGATTGCCAACGATTTTAACCAAAGTGTATGACTTTGGTCATCTTCTGAGATGGATCTTGTGGGTAATTAACTTTGGTTGGGTTCCGCTGCATTAACATTTCCATAAGATGATTGTGGCCTAAACTGGATCTCCAGTAACAATGGTTTGTGAAGGAGTAAGAACATCGTGAATGATCGGGTGTCTTCTTGAATTGGGTTCTTCGTAATTTCTTGAATGTTGGACTGTGAAGATCAATCGGATGTAGACGATGAAGCAACTTGTTGACGGTGCATTCTTGATCAATTGTTTGTAGACAAAGATGTACCTGGTGGGACAACTTAAGCATTAAGTTCATAAGCAGAAGGTACGGTACATTAACACGAGATTGTATCAAGGTGGTTCAGCAAACATTGTTGAAATCCATCTCCATAAGCTCCTTTGTCGGTTGGAGTCGAGCCTGATTTGAGTGTCCAGAGGGTCATGATGACAGCTCGGGTCTGAACATATGCGTACAGGAGCCATTGTCTGATGCATCTCATCGAATGTGACATGAATTGTTTCCATTAATCGACGAGTCTCTTGTTGTAGATTCTATAGCCCTTCCTGCTAGGAGCATACCCAACAAAAATCCCAATGTCAGCTTTGGCTTGAAATTTTCCTAGATTTTCGCTATCATTTGCAGGATAGCACAGAGCACCAAATACTCGAAAGAATGTAAGATCAGGCATTTTTATCATTCAGAACACCATAAGGTGTTTTGTATATGACGAGTAGAATAGACGGTTCTGGGTGTAACAAGCAGTGGCTACAGCTTCTGCCCATAGAAACATGGGAGCTTTCGAGAATATCATCATTGTACGTGGGGCCTACTTTTCCACCCAGTATGATTACGTCTTTCCAACAACGTCCTTTTGTTTGAGTGAGTCTTCGGAACATACTTTGATGAAATATGCCAACAACCTTCATAGAATTCAGACAAACTTGGTTGACGAATTCGTTCCGTTATCCTGCCGGATGAATCTGACGTTTTGTTGAGTCCAACCTGTATTGCTTAAGAAAGTGGTGACAAACTCTGGAGTTTCCAATCCTTTGACTCAAGAATTTTACCCATGTAATCTGAATTTTTTTATATGATATGTACTAATAAAAAGAAAAGAAAAATATTTTTGTGTTTTTTAATATGATATATTAATAATAAGACAAGTTCAGATCAAAGTCGGATAGAAATCGTAGCAAATGCCTCCCCGGCAACGGCGCCAAAAATTGATTCGTTGACGGTATACACTTAAAATAACTCAAATGCAAATCTCAACCAAATGCCCTTAACCAAGGCAAAAGGTCAAAATCTACACAAAGAGATAAAATATATAAGAATCAAATCAATAATAAAAAGATTCCGGAAGAGATATTCCCGGGTCGTATGTCCCAACGAGGCTGCAATTGAAATTTATCCTGGTTTGATGAGAAATTGAATGATGGAAACACTGATATAATTAAAACTAAAGTTAATTAAATAAAACCTAATTTAATCTACGGGAAACAAGTATAGGAAATGGGGATCTTAAAAACTACGGGATACAAAATTAGTTATAAGGAAATCTTAAAATTAAATTTATACTAAAATACGGGGAACAGAATTAGGTATCGGGAACCCTAAATACTAAAAATTAAGAAAATAAATGCTAAATTAAATTAAAAATCAAAATTAAATTCTAATTAACTTAACTTGAAAAATAAAGAAAACTAGAACTAAAACGGAGGTCGTTTGAATGTAAAACGAAAAGAAACGGTAAAACGCACCCGGTAAAACGGGTCTAAAACTGAAATTTAAGAAAAATAAAGCCTACACTAAATTTTATATTTTTCCTAGACACTAAATGACAAAAGAAAATTTTATAAAAAAGAAAAATATTTTTTTTTATTAATTTTTGGATTTTTTATGAATTTTTAAAGATTAAAAACTAATTAAAACTAAGAAAATAGAAAAAGACAAAAAATAAAAGTTATAAAAATTCTGAAAAAAATACATTAATTAAAGGAAAAAGTTAACAATTCTTAAAATATTAAAAATGGCCCAATATTTTCTGTTTTTATAAAAAGTAATTAAAACTATAAATTAATTTTAAAACCTAAATTATATTAAGTAAGAATAAATAAACTAAAATGTGGTTAACTAAAGGACTAACAGGAAAAGGAACAGGATTAACGGGGTAACAGGCTAACTAACCACAGGGACTAACAGAGGTAACTACAAAAGATAGAATTACACAAATGGTCCCTGAGGTGGACCCCGATTGCAAGGTGGGTCCAACAGCTTATTATGCAAAAGCTATAAAAGCAAAGTTGTAAAGGGGACTTAGGAGAACATTTTTCATAAAAGGAGTATAAGCTGAAATGAACTAAATAAGCTAGAAAAGTGAGCTTTTTGGGTGACAGAAACTTAATATGCTTAATGCTTTTTTGCTTTTTTCTTGAGGTTTAAGCATAACAATAATAAGCTACAATCTATGGGGGACAGATAAATAGGCTAGGGGAGTCCTAAATAAGTTAAAGCAAGCTATAATAAGCCTTAAAATAAGCTGGAAAGTGACTTAAGCTATGTGACAGTTTAAAAAGAAAACAGAAAAGCCCCTACTTTAAGGCCTAAATAAGCTAACTAAATAAGCTATATAAGCTATAAGCTTTTGGGGACTTAAAGAATACCTATAGGAAGCAATAAATAAAAGCTAAAAGATCTAAGGTCTAGTACAAATAAGCTAGATACAGGGGGCTTGAGGTTATGGTGCTCAGCACCAGGGGAAGTCTAATCAGTGGCTTAAGGGGCTTATTTGAGCTTATGCAAATAAACTCTTAAGAGCTTTTTACCTAAAACCAACCCCAAACAGATGAACAAGGTGACAAATGAGCATACTTTCAGAAACATAAGCAATCAAAAAAGCAAGGAAACTCAGCAGTACTAACAACAGTACTACCAGTATTAACTACCAGTACTAACTTAAAGTTGTTATCTTAGTTATAAGGTAGTTACTGCTAGTATAAAGTTAGTAATGTTATGTTAGGTGGAGTACTGTTAACCTTAACGGAAACACAATTAAACAGGAAATAAGCAAATAAGCTAAAACAGGTCGTGCTTAAACTGTCTACACAGCTTAAGTGGTTTAGCTCAATTTGTGGCTTATAAAATTTTGACAGAAAGCAAGGGAGACTTAAAAACTTATTTTTACACTAAAAAAGATTGATCAAAGTGGCTTATTAAGCTCCACACACTCAGCCAAAGTTGGCTGAGTGGTTACCACCCATTACAACCCCCATATGACCCATTTTGGGGTCTAAACCAAACACCCCCTTAAGTATAACTTTGTTCTCTTTTTTAGCTTTTTAAGAAGAAATAAATGGGTTTTGAAACAGTTCATAAGCTGAGTTTACACAACTTTTACACGTTCTTTATAAAGTCTAAACAGATTAAAAGGGTTTAAATAGATTTTAAAATTCTTGACAATGGCTTATATCACAATTAACTTTTAACTTTTATTAATAATCTGAAGATGTTACATCACTAAAAACTTTTAAATGAACTGAATTACACTTAAATGCTTAAAAGAAAGACTTGGAATTAAATTTAAACTAAAAACATAAAAAAAATGGTGTGTTTGCTTCGGCTTGGTCTTGGCTCTTTTATAGCAGTCCAAAGGACTTGGGATGAGTTTGTTGTGAGTGCACAATGCTTCCCAAGCAATCCTAGCCTTCCATATGCCTTCTCATGATCTCAGCCATTGAAAGGGTTTTCGGGGTTGAGTGTTTTGCAAGTGGGAAGGGGTTATAGGTGCAGGGTAAGGTGGGAGAAGGTGAGGGGTGAGCTGTAAGGGTACTTGGGATAGTGGTATTGCAAGAAAACCGTGGGAAAGGGTGGTATGGTTTTGGCGGGTAAGGTGGGTTCGACAGGGGTGGGTTGCAGGGTTTAAACGAAATGTTTGGAGATGGTGCAAAAACAGTCCCTCAACTTTGGCTCTCTTTTCATTTTTTATTAAGCCGAAATTCAGTTATAAACCAAGTTTGGAAAGTGACAGAATTGGTCCTTGTCGTTTTTAACTAAAGAATTAAAAAGAGTTTTGGCAAATTGCAATTTGGTACTGCTGTTTTATAATCACAAAGAAAACTGCATTTGGCTAGTTTTAGTCCTTGTCTTCATGTTCACCACTTTTCTTTTATACAACTACTTTAATAATGTCAACTTAGTCCCTCAAAGTTTTTAAAAAGGATTTTGGATTGGGTTTGTGTCTGGGCTTATGTTTATTTGGGTTTTTAAGGCCTAATAAGGTTTAGGCTTGGTTATTGGGCTTTTTCAAGCCCAATAAGGTTATGAAGTGGGTTTTGTGTGTACAATGGCTGAGATTGGCTGTAACTGGGCTAGGATTGGGCCTTCAAAGTCTTCACAGTCTTTGTCAATTGCACACAAATGGGCTGTTGTAAATGATTGAGGGCCCATTTGGTCTTCACAGTCTTCATAGATATACTATTGGGCTTTCCCGGCCCATCAGATGGGTTAAGATTGCATTCAATAGTATTCTTCAGTTCCGGCTCCGGTTTGACTGCTGATTCTTCAGTATTGACTCTGACTTTGGCATTTTTGGACTTTGGCCTTGATTTTGCACAGTCTTTTCTATTCCATGCTCAGTTTTGTCATTTTGGCTTGGTTTTCTGTCTTTTTGATGATATCCACTTCCTGCACAATACAAATGCAAAACAAACATATATTTGGCAGTTTTTGTCTGTTTTTGGTCATTTAAGCTCGTTTTTAGAGGTAAAAGATATGTGTAATTAAGCACTTATCAGTCAGCAGGCAGTGATTACAAAGTTGTAGGCAGCGGACCGCAGGAGACAGGCGGCGATTACAGAGTTGTTGGCAGCGGACCGCAGGAGACAGGCATAGTTCATTGAGGCACGAAAGCTGATGAAGAGACTTTAGACCCAGATGACAGAGTTCGAGAGTCAGCAGGGACCCGCTAAGGGTCCAGCACAGCCCGATGCACTAGAGGAGGCTGGTAGCAGTTCATAGATCTTGTTATGGCTAGCTATTTTGTACATCATACTAAGTATTATGGGTAACTCCCGGCTAGTATGGCTTTAGGTTGTATATTTTATCTTGTAACCTAATTGTTGTGATAATTTTGTATCTGAACCAATCATGTATGTTTTCCAATTATATATGGAATGGTGGTATTATGTCATGTCTGTTATCGAATTTGTTTTGAATGAATGTCGATTTAGCTACACCATTGTTAATATTCAATTCAATTATATGTTTAACTATGTGTTGTGATCTCAGTTTATTTATTGTGATATGTCATGTCATGGTTATGATTTTGTGAAATCTAACGGGTATTATATTTTCTCGTGATTAAAGAAAATGGAACCAAAAAGAGACACGAGGTCAAACACAGCCCCAAAAATAACCAACACCACATCTGTCACTAATGCCCAGCTTCAGGAAATGATTGACCAAGGCGTTACTGCCGCTTTGGCAGCACGTGATGCTGATAGAAATACGAATGACGATGATAGCCATAATTCAGAAACGGGTGTTAGGAGGACAAAACAAACTGCCCGTGAATGTACTTACACTGACTTTCTTAAATGTCAACCATTAAACTTCAAAGGCACAGAAGGAGTTGCCGGTCTATCTCAATGGTTTCAAAGAATGGAGTCTGTTTTCCACATCAGTAATTGTACAGTTGAGAATCAAGTCAAGTTTTCTACTTGCACTCTTCATTCAGTTGTTTTAACATGGTGGAACACTCATGTCAAGACAGTTGGTCACGTTGCCGCTTACGGTATGCCTTGGAAAACACTCATGAAGATGATGACTGACAAATACTGTCCTCGAAATGAAATCAAGAAACTGGAAATGGAGATTTAGGATCTGAAGGTAAAGGGTACTGACTTGACAAGTTATACCCAACGCTTTTAGGAATTGGCTTTGTTGTGCGGGAGGATGTTTCCCGAAGAATCTGATAAAATTGAAAAATATGTCGGTGGTCTTCCCGACATGATTCATAAGAGTGTAGTGGCGTCTAAACCAAAGACAATGCAAGAAGCAGTTGAAATCGAAACCGAGCTAATAAATAAGAAAATCCGCACTTTTGCTGAGCGTCAGACAAAGAACAAGAGAAAGCAAGATGATAACCACCAACAACCACAACAACAACAAAACAAGAGGCAGAACACTGGCCGGGCCTCATGCAGGTATCATGGTGAGAGAAGCCATATGAAGGATCTAAACCCCTATGCGCTAAATGCAATTATCACCACGATGGTCCATGTGCTCCTAAATGCCACAAATGCAACAAAGTTGGCCATTTTGCCCGTGACTATAGGAGTACGACAAATGCCAATAATGCTAACAACCAGAAGGGCACTGGGTCGGGTCAGAAGCCTACTTGCTATAAGTGTGGAGTTCAGGGACATTTTAAGAGGGAATGTCCAAAGCGGAAAAACAACAACAACCGTGGTAACCAAGTTGGAGGTGGCAATGCTCCAGCCAAAGTGTATGCGATAGGGCATGCGGGGACAAACCCAGACTCCAACGTCGTGACGAGTATGTTCCTTCTAAACAACCGTTATGCTTTTATCTTATTCGATACTGGTGCAGATAGGAGTTTTGTGTCTACTGCATTTAGCTCCCAAATTGATATCACACCAACTGCATTAGATCACCATTATGACGTTGAACTAGCCGACGGGAGAATAATTAGGTTGAACACCATCCTTAGGGGTTGTACATTAAATACCATGAACAACCCATTCAACATAGACTTAATGCCCATAGAACTTGTTAGTTTCGACGCTATAATTGGTATGGATTGGTTGATAAAGTACCAAGCAATCATTGTGTGTGCCGAGAAGATTGTGCGTATCCCCTGGGGAAATGAAACTCTAATCGTTCACAGTGACGGAAGCAACCGAGGACACGAGGCTCATCTGCACATTATCTCGTACACCAAAACACAAGAATACATGCTAAAAGGATGTCTAATATTTTTGGCAAACGTTACTACAAAGGAGACGAAAGACAAGTCAAAGGAGAAGCGACTTGAGGATGTGCCAATCGTTTGGGATTTTCCTGATGTATTCCCTGAGGACTTTTCGGGTCTTCCTCCTACTCGACAAGTGGAATTTCAAATCGATTTGATACCTGGTGCTGCACCCGTGGCCCGGGCACCTTATCGATTGGCACCTTTTGAAATGAAAGAGTTGTCGGAGCAACTAAAAGAACTATCTGCCAAAGGCTTTATAAGACCCAGTTCCTCACACTGGGGAGCTCCGGTCTTGTTTGTCAAGAAGAAGGACGGATCGTTTCGAATGTGCATCGACTATCGAGAATTGAATAAACTGACGGTGAAGAACCGTTATCCAC